>NW_020871485.1:34758-52258 GCF_003789085.1 Penaeus vannamei | reverse complement strand
ACTGCTGCCTCCTGTCTTTCTTTTTCTCTTTCTTTTCGTTTTACTGCTGTCTGTCTTTCTTTCTTTCTTTTTTCGTTTTACTGCTGGCTTTTTCTTTCTTTTTCTGCTGCTTTTTTTTCTTTTTTTACTGCTGTCTTTTCTTTCTTTCTTTTCTTTCTTTTTCGTTTTACTGCTGCCTCCTGTCTTTCTTTTTTTTTTTTTTTTTTTCGTTTTTACTGCTGCTCTGTCTTCTTTCTTTTTTTTCTTTCTTTTTTTTTTCGTTTACTGCTGTCTTTCTTTTTCTTTTTTCTTTTTTTTCGTTTTACTGCTGCCTCCTGTTTTCTTTCTTTTTCCTTTTTTTTTTTCGTTTTAACTGCTGCTCCTGTCTTTCTTTCTTTTTCCTTTTCTTTTTTTCGTTTTACTGCTGCCTCTGTCTTTCTTTCTTTTCTTTTTCTTTTTTTCGTTTTACTGTGCCTCTGGAACGGCGCTGTCGACACGGGCTGGGCGTGTGGCTCCGTTTAGGTCCATCGCGTTATCTGTTTCCTCTCTTTGACTCCCTCTCGCTTGCTCTCTTTGCTTCATTCTGTCTTTCTTGGCTGTTTCCTTTTTTTTCTGTTGATTTTTTTGTGTGCTCTTTTCTGTCTTATTTTCTTTTTTTTCTGGTTATTTTCTTCTCTTTCTCCGCTTTATTCTTTCTTCTCTCTCTCTCTCTTCTCTCTCTCTCTCCTCTCTCTCTCTCCTCTCTCTCCTCTCTCTCTTTCTCTCTTTCTCTCTTCTCTCTCTCTCTTCTCTCTTCTCTCTTTTCCTTTTTCTCTTTCTCTTCTCTCGCCTCTCTCTCTCTCCCTTCTCTCTTATTCTCTTCCTTTGTCTCTTCTCTTCACCCTCGCTCCGTCTCCTCTCCATTCCATTTTCCTCCTGTGAACGCCTCCCCCCCCCCCGGCCCTCCTTATAACCCCTGCCTGCCACCATGGAATTGTCCAATTAGCAGGGGAAAAACAGCCTTTTGTTCCATCCGTGACAGATACGCTTGTTTACACCCCGACCTTGAGACAACAATTCCGAAAGCGAGAGCAACTGCTGATCAAACTTCAAACTACAATTATATACGGAAAAAAAGGGGAAGAGGGAGGCGGTGCAATTATACCAAGCGGTGAATACGTCATGTTGTACCAATGGGGGGGGGGGGGGGGGGGGAGGGGGGGGATGGGTAATTTGTGTGTAAGTATGTGTGTAAATAGGTGCGTATGGATACACGGGGATGGATATATGGGCGTGGTAATTGTTTGTTTGTTTGTCTGGGGTGTTTTGTGTGGGCGTGTGTGTGTGTGTGTGTGTGTATGTGTGTTGTGTGTTTGCTTTTATGTGTGCGTTTCTGTGCGTGTGTTGATTTGATCAAACGCACGCACGCGGGTCATCTGCGTGACTCCTTCCATTAAATCAAACGACAATCAGACGACAAGAAAAGAGACCTGACAACACTCCCATTAAAGCTTCAGAAAAAAAAGAAAAAAAAAAAAACAAAAAATGACTCATAATCCCTCTTAATCAAAGACGAATTTCTCACGATCCTCATTAGCATAAACGAGCCCGGAGTAGGAAGAGGCTTTGCTGCGAGAGAGAGAGAGAGAGGAGAGGGAAGAGAAAGAGAGAGAGAGAGAGAGAGAGAGAGAGAGAGAGAGAGAGAGAGAGAGAGAGAGAGAGAGAGAGAGAGAGAAAGAGAGAGAGAGAGAGAGAGAGAGAGAGATAGAGAGGAGAGAGAGAGGAGAGAGAGAGAGAGAGAGAGAGAGAGAGAGAAAGGCGGGGTGGCGAGCTATGAAATATTGACGCTTGTTATTGGCAGAAGTGGATCAATGGGCAGCGACATGAGGCTCCTGTCACCAGCAATGCGCCCGGCTTGGTACTCTCAGCTGCTGCTCGTCGGCCTTCGTCGGATATTGCTCGTCGTAACTCGTCTCTTGGGCCGAGACTCGCGAAAATAGGCTCGGCTTGGTTTGGGCTTGACTCGTAGGAGGGGCGTCGATGGCGATGTTTTTTTGTTTTGTTTTTTTTTTCTTCTCTCTCTCGCTCTTTTTTCTTTATTTGGTTTTTGGTTTTCTTTGTTTGAGTTTCTGTGTGTGTGTCTGTCTCTCTTTCTCTCTCTTTCCCTACTAACCTTTCTCTCTCTCTCTCTCTCTCTCTCTCTCTCCTCTCTCTCTCTGCTCTCTCTCTCTTCTCTTCTCGCCCTTTCCTCTTCTCCATGTTGTCTATCTCTTCTCGCTCTCCCACCTGGCTCCACCCCTCTCATTTCTTTGGTTCATTCTCGTTCCCCTCTCTTCCTCCTCCTCTCCCCTCCTCCCCTCTCTCTCTCCGCTTCTCTCAGTCCCTCCCCTCCTCTCCTCCCGCCCTTCTGCTCTCTCTCGGGCTCCAACCCCGTCTTCTTTCTCTTCTCTCTCTCTCCTCATCTCTCGCTCTTCACCCCTAAGTGTCCACTCTCTCTCGTCTTCTCTCTCTCCTCTCTCCTCTCTCTCATCTCTCTCTCTCTCTCTCTTCTCTCTCTCTCTCTTCTCATCTCTCTCTCTCTCTCTCTCCCCTCTCTCTCTCTCTCTCTCTCTTCTTTTCTCTTTATCTGTCTATCTATTTAATTAAAGACCGGAGACTATGCTATTACCCACGACGCCATTCAATTTAGGATCTCGATAACTATGACCATATTTTAGACGGACGGATGGAGAGAGAGGAGATAGGGAAGACGAGAGAGAGAGAAAGAGAGGGGGGAAGGGGGAGAGAGAGGGGAGGGGGAGAGAGAGAGAGAAAAGAAAGGTAGGTAGAGAAAAGAGAGAGAGAGAGAGAGAAAGGTAGGTAGGGGAAGAGAGAGAGAGACAGACAGACAGAGAGAAAGAGAGACATACAAACATGACGACACCAGCAGCTTGCCAGTCAGCCAGAAAAAGTACAGACAGACAGACAGAGAGAGAGAGAGACAGAGAGAGAGAGAGACAGACACCCAGCCAGCTAGCCAGTCAGACAAAGACAGACAGACAGACAAATCAAAAAATAGAACGCCCCCTGGTTCCTCCTCGTGCCGCGCGGGTTGCCGTGCCGCCCGATTTGTCATGGGCTGCCAAGGACACCCTCGACGCCTTGGCCTTGATCAAATGGGGAAGTAATCAGAAAGTACTCAAGACCTTTTGCGTAAGGTTGGGTTGTGTGTTTCTTTATTTATTCTGATTTTAGTTGTTTTTTTTTTTTTTTTTTTTTTTTTTTTTTTCCTTTCTCTCTTCTCCTTCCTCTTCTCTGTCTCTCTCATCTCTCTCTCTCTCTCTCTCTCTCTCTCTCTCTCTCTCTCTCTCTCTCGTCTCTCTCTCTCTCTCTCTCGTCTCTCTCCTCTCTCTCTCTCTCTCTTCTCTCCTCTCTCTTCTCTCTCCCTCTCTCTCTCTCTCCTTTGAAGTTTCTTTTTGCTCTTTTCTTTTCTCTTCATCTGATTTTAGTCTTTCTATCTCTCAGTCTACAAGAAAATGTTCAAGGGTTTTAAAGTGTTTAAAGTTCGCATTATAATATCGTTCTATACTCATTATGATTTGCATTTCTCTCTCCCTTCAACATCTTTATCAATATTTGTTCCTCTCCCTTCCATCATCACCACGTTTTCCTGCTCCTCCCTTCATCATCAGTCTCTGTATTACTTCTTTCTCCTATCAACATTTTCATCGTCTGTTCCCTTTTCTCTCATAATCATTATCTGTTCCTATCCCTCCTATTATTATTATCATTTAATCCTCTCTTTCTCTCCCTTCACTCTTGTCATTATCATCTATCCGTCTCCTTCTACATCATCACCTGTTCTTGTTCTCTCTCCTATCCTCATCATTATTCTTCCTTTCCCTCTCATCATACCTGTTCCTCTCTCTCCATACAATATCCTTATTCCTTTCCTCCCACCATCTATCTCTACTTTCCTCTCCCCCTCCACCAATCAGCTGCTCCTCTCTCTCCTATCACATTATCCCTGTTCCTCTCTCTCCTATCCTCATTTCATCCTCTTATTCTTTCTCCCACCATCATCACCTGTTCCTCTCCCTCCCACCTAATCAGTCTTGCTCCTCTCGTCCAATCCGTGCACAGCTCCTGGACCGACAGTTTCGCGTGAATAAAACGGATTAAGNAGCAGAGGAAGGAAAAAAAGCGATTAGAAAGTAAAAGAGAGAAGAGGAAAAGCGTAGAAGTAAAAGAGAGAAGGAAGGAAAAAGCGATTAGAAGTAAAAGAGAGAAGGAAGGAAGATTAAAGAAATGAAGAAATTAAAAGAATGGAAAGTTGAGGGAAATGAGGCAGAAGGAGAGAGAGAGGGAAGGGGAAAAAGGAGGGAAGGAGAGAGAAAGAAAGAGAGGAGGGAGAGAGAAGGTGAGAATAAGAAAAAATAACGAAGAAGAGATAAAATCGGAGAAGAAGAAAGAGGGCGAAGAGATATATGCAAATAAATCTAAAAGTTGAGAAGCATAAAGGAATCAAGAAGAAAGAGAAGGCATTGGAGGAGGAAGGAAATAGAGGAAGAAATAAAAGATGGAAAGAGAAGTAATAAAAAAGAATAATACGTAAATAAACGAAAAGGAAGGAGAGAGTCAAAAGAGAGAAGATAATGGAAATAAAAAAAAATATATAATAAATATGAAAAAAAAGAAAATAATGGAAATATAAAAATAAAATAAATATGAAAAAATGCAAAAATAATAATAAATTAAAAAATAATAATAAATAGATAAATAAAAAGGGGAGACAAAAATAAAACAAGAAATGGGAATAGACAAGCCACGCTAAAAGTCACGCATGTTTATAACGAACTATTCGCTAAAACGTGCGCCAAGTGCGTAGGGGAGAAAGGAGGCAAAGAGAAGGGAGAATAAAGAAGAGAGAGGAAGCGAAGGGAAGGGAGAATAAAGGAGAGGAGAGAGCAAAGGAGAAAGAAGAAAAGGGAGAGGGAAGGCGACGAGAAGGGAGAATAAAAGAAAGGAGAAAAAGGAGATGAGAGAGGGGAGACGAAGAGGAGAGAATAAAGGAAAGGAGAAAAGGGAGAGGGGAGGTGAATAGAAAAGAATAAAGGAAAGGAGAAAGAGGGGAGGCGAAGAGGAGAGAGGGGAAGTGAAGAGAAGAGAACAAAGGAAAGGAGAAAGAGCAGAGGAGAGCGGGGAAATCGGAGACGAAGACATGAGAGAAAGAGGGAAGAAGGAGAGGGGAAAGGAGAAGGTGAATAAAAAACAGATGAAGGGGAAGAAAGGGATTGACAGGGAAAGACAATTAAGCGTCCGTGAATGACAGGACAAAAAGAGAGAGAGAGGAAAAAGGGAAATATCGCAATGGAAGGAGGGGAATGGTGCAATGACAATAAAAGAGGAAATAGGCCTATGCGACGCAAAGTATGAAGAACTAGAATTGTTTAAATAGAGGATGTGTGTGTGCGTGTGTGTGCGTGTGGGTGTGGGTGTGTGTGCGTGTGCGTGTGTGTGTGTGTGTTTGTGCGTGTGTATATTTATCTATCTATCTATATCTATCTATCTATCTATCTATCTATCTATCTATCTGTGTGTGTGTGTGTGTGTGTGTGTGTGTGTGTGTGTGTGGTGTGTGGTGTGTGTGTGTGTGTGTGTGTGTGTGTGTTGTGTGTGTGTGTGTGTATGTGTGTGTTATGTGTATATATGTATGTATGTGTGTGTATGTGTATGTGTATGTGTATGTATGTATGTATGTATGTATGTACGCGTGTTCTTCGTCCTGAGGCACAATTTGGCGACAAGATGGCGACATGGAGTGATTATGCTGACGATAAATTTTTCATGGTCGAAACACCTTAGTATCTCGAAGGAGAGGAAGGAGAGGAGAGGAGGAAAGGAGAGGAGGAGAGAAGAGGAAAGGGAAAGGAAGGGAGGAGAGGAGAGGAGGATAGAAGAGGGAGAGAGGAGAGAGAAAGGAAGGGAAGGGAGAGAGGATAAGGAAAGGGAAGGAGGAGAGGAGGAGAGGGAAAGGGAAGGGAGGAAGAGGAAGGAAAGGAGAGGAGGAGAGAAGAGGGGAGAGAAAGGGAAGGGAGGGGAGGAGAGGAGGAGAGGAGAGGGAAAGGCAGAGAGGAGGGAAAGGAGGAGGAGAGAAGAGGAGAGGGAAAGGGAAGGGGGAGAGGGAGGAGAGGGAAAGGGAAGGAGGAGAGGGAAAAGGGAATGGAGGAGAGGAGAGGAGAGGAATGGAGAGGAAAGGGAGAGGAGGAGAGGGAAAGGGAAGGGAGGAAGGAGAGGAAGGAGAGGAGGAGAGAAGAGGAAAGGGAAAGGGAAGGGAGGAGAGGAGAAGGAAAGGAGAGAAGAGAGGAAAGGAGGAGAGGGAAAGGGAAGGGAGGAGAGGAGAGGAGAGGAGAAGTGAAGAAAGGAACGGAGGAGAGGGAAAGGGAGGAGAAGAGGAAAGAAGAGAGGAGAGGAGGAGAGGGTGGGATAGGAGAGGAAAGGGAGGGGAGGGTAGAGGAGAGGGAAGAAGAGGACGTGGAGGAGGAGGAGGAGAGGGAAGAAGAGGAGGTGGAGGAGAGGAGGAGAGAGAGAAGAGGAGAGGGAGTGGAGGAGGAGGAGGAGAGGTAAGAAGAGGACGTGGAGGAGGAGGAGGAGGAGAGGGAAGAAGAGGACGTGGAGGAGGAGGAGGGAGTTGATGATGGATTGACAGACAGACAGATACGGAGATGGCATAGAGAGACGATAATTAGTAAGGGATGATATTATTGGAGAATGGAATAAAGGAGGTGGAAAGAAACACCAAGGATAAATAGAAAGAAAAGGAGAAAGACAAAAAATGAATAGATAGGAGGGAGAAGAAAGGAAAAGAAGAAGGAGGAGGAGGAGGAGACAGAAAGAAGAGGAGGAGGAGGAACAGAAGGAGAGGAGGAAGAGAAAGACAAAGAGAGAATAAGAGAAGAAAGAAAAAGAAACAGGTAGAAAGAATCGGACAGAGAGAGAAAGAAGGAAAAAAGAAAGAGAGAGAGAAAGAAAGGAAAGAGAGAGACAGACAGACAAACGAAGAGAGACAGAGAGAGAAGATCAGAAAGACAGAAGAGAGAAGAGAGAGAGAGAGAGAGAGAGAGGAGAGAGAGAGAGAGAGAGAGAGAGAGAGAGAGAGAGAGAGAGAGAGAGTGAGTAAGAAAGGAAAGAGAAAAAGAAAGAGACAGACAGGCAGACAGACGAAGAGAGAGAGAGAGAGAGAGAGAGAGAGAGAGAGAGAGAAGAACAGCAGAAAGACAAAAAAAAAAAAAAAAAAAAAAAAGATGTACGGGCGCCCGAGACAAACCGCCCATTCTTTAGTCAGTTCGTGTTGCTGTTTCCTTCGTATTTTGACTTTCGCTTTGTGTCTCTTTCTTGCCTTTCCTCTCTTTGCTTTCTTTATTTTTTCCTCTCTCTTTCGTCCTTGGGGATTTATTGTTTTTTTTTTTTGTTTTTGTTTTTTTACTTTTGTGTTGATTTTTTTTTGGTTTATGTTCTGTCTTTGTGTTCTTTCCCTCTTTCTCTATTTTTTCTTCTTTCCTTCCTGTCCTCCCTCCTTTCATGCCTACCTCCTAATCCTCCCTCTCTCTCTCTCCTAACCCTACCCCTCCTATCCCCCTCCCATCCCTTCCACTCCCTCCCTCTCCCATCCCCTCCACCCTCCTCCTCCTCTCTCCTTCCCTCCCCCCATCCCATCCTTCCTCCTCTATCCTCCTCCTCCTCCCCATCCCCTTCCCATCCTTCCCCTCCTCCTCCCATCCTTCCTCCTTCCTTCCATCCTCTCACCCTCCTCCTCCTCTTCCCCATCCTCCTCCTCCTCCCCATCCCACCCTTCCTCCTCCCCTTCCTCCCTCCACCATCCATCCCTCCCATCCTTCCTCCTCCTCCTCCTCCTCCTCCTCCTCCTCCTCCTCTTCCCCCCCTCTCTCCTCCCTCCTCCCCATCCATCCTTCCTCCCCTCCCCTCCTCCCCATCCCCTTCCCATCCTTCACCCTCCTCCTCCCTCCTTCCTTCCTTCCTTCCTTGCTCTCCCCATCCCATCATCCTTCCTCCTCCTCCTCCTCCTCCTCCTCCTCCCATCCCACCCTTCCTCCTCCCCTTCCTCCCTCCACCATCCCATCCCTCCCATCCTTCATTCCTCCCTCCTCCCCCTCCTTCCTCCTCCTTCTCCATCCCTCCTCCCATCCCACCCTTCCTCCTCCTTCCCTCCCTCCACCATCCCATCCCTCCCATCCTTCCTTCCTCCCTCCCTCCCTCCCTCCTCCTCCCTCCTCCTTCCTCCTCCTCCTCCTCCTCCCTCCTCCTCCTCCTCCTCTCCTCCTCCCTCCTCCCTTTCCCCTCTCCTTCCCCTCCACCCTCCACCATCCCATCCCTCCCATCCTTCCTTCCTCCCATTCTTCCTTCCTCCTCCTTTCTCCTCCTCCTCCTCCTCCTTTCTCCCCAAATTTATTCCTCGAGGCCGCTCGCATTTCCTCCCAAGACGAACGGCCAAGGAGCCAAGGAGTCAGGTCGAGAAACTGTGTCTTGGAGCGAAGGATGGGAGGGAGAAGGAGAAGGGGAGAAGGAGAAGAAGGGGGAGGAGAGGGAGAGGGAGGAGGAGAAGGGAAAGAAGGAGAGGGAGGAGGAGAGGGGGAAAGAGAAGGAGAAGAAGGGGAGAAGGAGAAGAAGGGGGAGGAGAGGGAGAAGGGGAAGGAGAGGGAGAAGGAGAAGGGAAAGAAGGAGAGGGAGGAGGAAAAGGAGAAGGGGAAGAGGGAGGAGAAGGAGAGAGAGTAAAAAAGAAGAAGAGGAAGAGGAAAAAGAATACGAAAGACGAATAGGAAGAGGAAAAGGAATAACAAGAAGAATGCTAATAATGGGGGGTTTGATTTACTGATGATATAGATAAAGAAAACAAAATAATAATAGGAAGAAGAAGAAAAAGAAGAAGAATGAGCAGAAGAAGAAGAAGAAGAAGCAGAAGAAAAAGAAGAAATAATAATAAGAAAAAAGAATAATGAAGAGAAGAACAAGAACAAGAGGTGGAAATAGAAGCAGAAGAGGAGCAAAAGGCGGAGAAGAAGAAGAAGAAATAAAGAATAAAGAAAAAAAAAGAACAAGAGCAAGAGGCGGAAGAAATAATAATAAGAAGAAAAAAGAATAAAGAAGAACAAGAGCAAGAAGAGGAGCAAAAGGCGGAGAAGAAGAAAAATAAGAAATAGTAATAATAAGAGAAAACAAAATAAGAACAACAAGAAGAACAAGAAAAGAGGTGGAAACAGAAGCAGGAGAGGAGCAAAAGGCGGAAAAGAAAAAGAAGAAGAAAAAGAAGAAATAATAAAAGGAAGAAAAAAGAATAAAGAACAAGAAAACAAAAAGTGGAAACAGAAGCAGAAGAGCAAAAGGCGGAGAAGAAAAAGAAGAAATAATAATAAGAAGAAAGAATAAAGAAGATCAAGAGTAAGAGGTGGAAGAAAATAATAATAAGAAAAAAAATAAAGAACAAGAAGAAGAACAAGAACAAGAGGTGGAAATAGAAGCAGAAGAGGAGCAAAAGGCGGAGGAGAAGAAGAAGAAGAAATAATAAGAAGAAAAAAGAATAAAGAAGATCAAGAGTAAGAGATAGAAGAAATAATAATAATAAAAAAAAAGAACAACAAGAACAAGAGGTGGAAACAGAAGCAGGAGAGGAGCAAAAGTCGGAGAAGAAGAAGAAAAAAAGATAAAGAAGAACAAGAAGAACAAGAGTTGGAAACAGAAGATGGAGAAAAATAAGAAATAATAAGAAAAAAAGAATAAAGAAGATCAAGAGTAAGAGGTGGAAAAATATTAATAAGAAAAAAAAAATAAAGAACAAGAAGAAGAACAAGAACAAGAGGTGGAAATAGAGGCAGGAGAGGAGCAAAAGGCGGAGAAGAAGAAGAAATAATAAGAAGAAAAAGGAAACAAGAAGATCAAGAGTAAGAGGTGGAAGAAATGATAATAGAAGAAACAAGAATAAAGTACAAGAACAAGAGTTGGAAACAGAAGCAAGAGAGGAGCAAAAGGCGGAGAAGAAGAGAAATAATAAGAATAAGAAAAAAAAATGAAGAACAAGAAATAAAGAACAAGAAGAAGAACAAGAACAAGAGGTGGAAACAGAAGCAGAAGAGGAGCAAAAGGCGGAGGAGAAGAAGAAGAAGAAATAATAATAAGAAGAAAAAAGAATAAAGAAGAACAAGAGTAAAAGGTGGAAGAAATGATAATAAGAAGAAACAAGAATAAAGAAGAACAAAAAGAACAAGAACAAGAGGTGGAAACAGAAGCAGGAGAGGAGCAAAAGGCGGAGAAGAAGAAGAAGAAGAAATAATAAGAAAAGGAAACAAGAAGATCAAGAGTAAGAGGTGGAATAAATAATAATAATAAGAAAAAAGATTAAAGAACAACAAGAAGAACAAGAACAAGAGTTGGAAACAGAAGCAGGAGAGCAAAAGGCGGAGGAGAAGAAGAAAGAAGAAATAATAATAAGAAAAAAATAAAGAAGACAAGAGTAAAAGGTGGAAGAAATGATAATAAGAAGAAACAAGAATAAAGAACAACAGGAAGAACAAGAACAAGAGGTGGAAACAGAAGCAGGAGAGGAGCAAAAGGCGGAGAAGAAGAAGAAGAAGAATAATAACAATAAGAAAAAGATAAAGAACAACAAGAAGAAAAGAACAAGAGGTGGAAACAGAAGCAGGAGAGGAGCAAAAGGCGGAGAAGAAGAAGAAGAAGAAATAATAACAATAAGAAAGATAAAGAACAACAAGAAGAACAGAACAAGAGGTGGAAACAGAAGCAGGCGAGGAGCAAAAAGGCGGAGAAGAAGAAGAAGAAGAAATAATAATAAGAAAAAAAGAACAACAAGAAGAACAAGAATAAGAGGTGGACACAGAAGCAGGAGAGGAGCAAAACGCGGAGAAGAAGAAGAAATAATAAGAATAAGAAAAAAATGAAGAACAAGAAATAAAGAACAAGAAGAAGAACAAGAACAAGAGTTGGAAACAGAAGCAGAAGAAGAAATAATAATAAGAAAAAAGAATAAAGAAGAACAAGAGTAAAAGGTGGAAGAAATAATAATAAGAAAAAAGATAAAGAACAAGAAGAAGAACAAGAACAAGAGTTGGAAACAGAAGCAGGCGAAGAGCAAAAGGAAAAAGGAAATGGTCAATTTAGAGGCAAATCGGAGGTCAGGTCGCGTAACTTGTCCGGATTAACCTCAAAGGAAAAACGAAATACCCAACGGTTTTCTTTTCGCGCTAATCGCAATGTGATGCCTTTGTCGTCCTTATGTCCTGGGGGTTTAAGGGCGGTTTTCGGTTATCTCTGGTCTGTTTGTTTTGTGTTAATCTCTTTTTTCTTGTTTTTTTTTATTGTTTACGTTTTTATTATTATTTTTTTTGGTGGATTTTTTCTTTTCCACTTTCTTCTTCTTCCTCCTCCTCCTTCCTCTAACCCAATGGATCTCCCTTCCGCTTTCCCTCGCTTCTTTTACTCCCATAACTATCCCTTCCCTCCTTATCCTTCCGTCTTTCCCTTCCCTTCCCTTCCTATTCGTACCCCCTCCATTCCCTTCCTAACCCCACCCCATCCCTCCCTTCTTACCCTTCCCTCTTTCCCTCACCCTCTACACCCCTCCCTTCCTTTCCTTCCCTCCCCCTCCCCTCCCTTCCCTTCCCATCCCCTCCCTTCCTTCCCTTTCCCTCCCTCCCCCCTCCCTCTCCTTTCCCTCCCTCCCATCTTCCTTTCCCTCTCCCCTCCCTTCCTTCCCTTTCCCTCTCCCCCCTCCCTCCTTCCCTTTCCCTCCCTTCCGTCCCTTTCCCTCCCCCCCTCCCCTCCCTTCCTTACCCTTCCCTCCCTCCCTCACCCTTCCTTCCCTCCCTCACCCTCCCCTCCCTTTCCTTCCTTCCTTCCTTTCCTCCCTCCCCCCTCCCCTCCCTTTCCCTCCCTTTTCCCTTTTCCCCTCCGTTCCCATCCTCCCTCTCCTTCTTCCCTTCCCCCCTCCCCCTCCCTCTCCCTTCCTTCCTCCTCCCCCTCCCTTCCCTTCCCCTTCTCCCTCCCTGCCTTCCCTCCCTCCCTCTCCCTTCCTTCCTTCTCTTTCCCTCCCCCATCATCCCTTCCCCTCTCCCTCCCCCCCATCCCTTCCTTCCCTCCCCCCACCTCCCTTCCTTCCCTTCCCCATCCCCTCCCCATCCCTCCCTTCCTTTCCCTCCCCCTCCCTCCCTTCCCTTTCCTCCCCACCTCCCTTCCTTCCCTTTCCCTCCCTTCCCCATCCCCTCCCTCTCCCTTTTCTCCCTTTCCCTCCCTCCCCCCCCCTCCCCCCCTCCCCGCCTTGCTAATGGGGCAGTGATTAAACTTCGTCGCGGTGGTTGTTGACTTGATGAATTTTCGTCACCTTTTTTTTTCCCATTATTTTTTTTTTTATTTTTCTGTTTGCTTCGTAATTTTTTTTTCTCTCTCTCTGCGTCCTTCCAAAATACTACATTGAATGCGTTGGTGGAGTGGCATGAGTCGTGGTTTTTTAGTTATTTCTTTACTTTTTTAGTCTCGTTTGTTTGTTGTTCGCGTCCTTTTCCGCCATTTTTTGTGGTTGTTTTGGTTTTGAATTCGTGTCTTTTCCCGCCTTTTTTTTTTTTTTTTTTTTTTGCTTTTTGCTTTCGCTTTGTTTTGAATTTGTGTCTTTTTCACGTCATTTGTTTCTGTTTTTGTTTTGAAATCTTGTCTTTCCCGCATTTTTTTTATTTATGGATGTATTTTTTTTAATTCCCGTCTTTTTCCGCCATTTTTTATTTATTTGTTTACTTTCATATTATCTTTTCTTTGAATTCGCGTCTTTTGCCACCATTTTTTTCTTTGCTTTTGTTTTTTAATCTTTTTTTGTTTATTTGTTGTTGTTTTTCTCGAGATTTGAATGTATTTTGGTGGCTGAATTTTAATCTATTTTTGTCGGTTGAAATTCGATGCGTTTTGGTCAAAATGACGTTGAGGAGAAAATGTATGTAGCGGTAGATTTAATTAATTACCTTACGTGGTGATTAGGGTTATTGCGTTTTTATATTCTATTTTGATGATGAAAAACTATATTATTGGTCTTGTCACTGGGGTCTCTGATGATTATTGTTTTCATTATGTCATCACCACCCGCCGTTACCGTATTAAGTTATTACTGTCAGTCATCCTCATCCACTACCATCGTTCACCACTGCCATCACTGCCCTCATCACCACCACTTACCATCATCATTATCATCATCACCACATCATTATCATCATAACATGCCATCCACCACGTCATCTAATCATCCACCCCATCATCCACACCACTCACACCCACCCCTACATCACACCACACCCCCACCCTACCCACACCCCAACCCCTACCCACCCCTACCCCCACATTCACCACAACCACCCCCTACCCCTTTCCCCCTCAACCCCCCTACCACCATCACCCCCACCCCACCCCTCCACCCCAAACCTCCCTTCACCCCCCACCCCCCTTCATATCACCACCCTCACCATCCCCACAAACCCTATCCCTACCCCCCCCCCAAAACCTCCCCCATCACCCCCACACCCCCCCGCCCTTCCATCCCCCCTACCCCCTACCCCCCCACCACCACCCCCACCACCATCCCCCCCACGCGGCCAATCCTCCAGACATATTTCCAAAGCGAAGTTCCTCTCCCCCAACGGGGATCCGCGGTCCAAAGGTGCCATGAATAGAATCTAAAAAAAATTTTTTCTCTCTCTCTCTCTCTCTTTTTTTTTTTTTTTTTTTTGATCCTCAAAAATAAGTGAAATTCTGGCCATTGAGATGAGTCTTTGGGGCTGGCGGTCCGGGCGATTTGCCTCGAAAAGCACTCCTCTGCGGTCTCCTTCCCCCTATCTCTCTCTCTTTTTCTTTCTTTTTCTTTTTTCTCTTTTATCTTTCTTTCTTTTTTCTCTCTCTCTCTCGCTTTCTTTCGTCTGTCTCTCTCACTCCTCTTTTTTTTTTTTCTTTCTTCTTTCTCTCTCATCTCTCTCCCACCCCACCAAACCTCCCCCACCACCCCCCCCCACCTCCACACCATCACCACCACCCACCCCTACCCCCCCCCCCACCATCCCCCCCCCCAGCGCCAATCTCCAGACATCTCCAAAGCGAAGTTCCTCTCAGAGGGGAATCCGCGTCCAAAGGTTGCCATGAATAGATCCTGAAAAATAGAATCTAAAAAAAAGTCTCCTTTTGGCGGTCCGGGCGATTTGCCTCGAAAAGCACTCCTCTGCGGTCTCCTTCTCTCTTCTCTCTTTCTCTTCTTTTTCTTTTTTTTCTCTTTTTTATCTTTCTTTCTTTCGTTCTCTCTCTCTCTGTCTCTCTGTCCTCTCACTCTCTCTTTCTTTTTTTTTCTTTTTCTTTCTCTCTCTCCCACCCCCTCCCACCCCAACTCCCCACACCCCCACCTCCACATCACCCCCACCCACCCCCTACCCCCCACCCCCCCACCATCCCCCCCCACGCGGCCAATCTCCAGATATCATTTCCAAAGCGAAGTTCCTCTCCCGCCAACGGGGATCCGCGGTCCAAAGGTTGCCATGAATAGAATCTAAAAAATTTTTTTTGTTTTTTGTCCTCAAATGAAGTGAAATTCTGGCCATTGAGATGAGTCTTTGGGGCTGGCGGTCCGGGCGATTTGCCTCGAAAAGCACTCCTCTGCGGTCTCCTTCCCCCCTCTCTCTCTCTATTCATCTTCTTTTCTTTTTTTCTCTTTTTTTATCTTTCTTTCTTTCGTTCTCTCTCTCTCTCGCTTTCTTTCGTTCTGTCTCTCTCACTCTCTCTTTCTTTTTTTCTTTCTTTTCTTTCTCTCTCTTCCCACCCCTCCCACCCCAAACCTCCCCCACACCCCCACCTCCACACCATCACCCCACCCACCCCCCCTACCCCCCCACCCCCCACCATCCCCCCCCCACGCGGCCAATCTCCAGATATCATTTCCAAAGCGAAGTTCCTCTCCCGCCAACGGGGATCCGCGGTCCAAAGGTTGCCATGAATAGAGTCTAAATTTTTTTTTTCTCTCTCTCTCTCTTTCTCTCTCTCTCTCTCTCTCTCTCTCTCTCTCTCTCTCTCTCTCTCTCTCTCTCTCTCTCTCTCTCTCTCTCTCTCTCTCTCTCTCTCTCTCTCTTTTTTCTTTTTTTTTTTTTTTTTTTTGTCCTCAATGAAGTGAAATGCTCGGCCATTGGATGAGTCTTTGGGGCTGGCGGTCCGGGCGATTTGCCTCGAAAGCACTCCTCTGCGGTCTCCCTTTCTCTCTCTCTCTCTCTCTCTCTCTTTTCTCTCTTTCTTTTTTTATCTTTCTTTTTTATCTTCTTTCTTTCGTTCTCTGTCTCTCACTCTATTCTATTTTTTTTCTTTTTCTTTCTTTTTTTCTTTTATTCTGTCTCTCTCTGTCTCTTTCTCTCTCTGTCTTCTCTTCTCCTCTCGATCTCATCTCTCCTCTCTTCTCTCATCTCTTCTCTCTCTCATCATCTCTTCTCATCGCTCTCTCTCTCTCTCTCGTCTCATCATCGTTTCTCGTTAATCTTTGTCTCTCTCTCAGTCTCTCTCTCTCTCTCTCTTCTGTCTCTCTCTCTCTCTCTCTCCTCTCGTCTCTCTCTCTCATCTCTCTCTCTCTCTCTCTCTCTTTTGTCCTCAATGAAGTGAAATTCTGGCCGATTGAGATGAGGTTTTGGGGTCGGCGTCCGGCGATTTTGCTCGAAAGCTCACTCGCGGTCTCCTTTCCCCCCCTCTCTCTCTCTCTCTCTTTCTCTTTCTTTTTTTTTATCTTTCTTTCTTTCTCTTGTCTCTCTCTCTTTCTTTCATTTTCTTTCTTTTTCTTCTGTTCCTCTCTGTCTGTCTTGTCTCTCTCTCTCTCTCTCTCTCTCTCTCTCTCTCTCTCTCTCTCTCTCTCTCTCTCTCTTCTCTCTCTCTCTCTCTCTCTCTCTCTCTCTCTCTCTTCTTTCTCTCTCTCTCTTCTCTCTCTCTCTCTCTCTCTCTCTCTCTCTCTCTCTCTCTCTCTCTCTTCTCTCTCTTTCTCTCTCTTCTTTCTCTCTCTTTTTCTTCTTTCTTTCGTTCTCTGTCTCTCTCCTTCTTCTCTTCTCCTAGATCTCCCTCCCTTTCTAGTTTCTCTCTTTATTTATTTTCTTCGTCTTTCCTCATTCGCCCTCCTCCTCCCTCCTTCTCCTTTTTGTCACTCCCCTCTCCCTTTGGCCCCCTCCTCTCCCTTTCCTTCGATCTTTGGCCCCCGCCTTACTTCATCCCTTTCATCCTTCTTCCCTCCCTTTCCCTCCCTCCTACCCCCTTCCTCCACTCCCTCCCTCCCTCTTCTTCATCCCCTTCGCCCTTCCCTCCCTCCTCCTTCTCCTTCCCTCTCTTTCTCCCCCCCACCCTCTCCCCTCTTCCTTCCCTCCCTCCCACCCTCCTTCCTTCCTCCTCCCCTCTCTTTTTCTCCCTCCCTCCCCACCCTTTCCTCCCTCCTCCATTCCTCCCTCTCCCCTCATCCTTTCCTGTCATATTGAATGCACGGTCTCAATCTCTATATTTTCAGTTGAATTTTTCGTGATGGGAGAAAGAGGGGAGGAGAGAGGGAGGACAGGAAAGGAGAGGAGAGGAGGGAAGAGGGAGGAGATGAAGGAGGGAGGGCGAGGCGGAGGAGGAAAAGAAAGAAGAGGAGGGGAGGGGAGGGAAGGGATAGGAGGAAAGGGAGAGACCGGCGGTGGGGAAGAGAGGAGGGGGAGGGAGGAGGGGAGGGGGAGGAGAGGAGAAAGGAGAGGAGGGAGGGAGGGAGGGCGAGGAGGGAGGGGGAGAAAGGCAAAGGAAAGGAGATCATTTGAAAACGATAACCTTCTTTGAATTTCTATTGCGTCTTAGACTCTTTCTTTCTCTCTTTCTTTCTTACTCTCTTCTCCCTGTTCCCTTTCTCCATACATATATACACATACACACATGTGCATATACACGTACCAACATATAACACACACACACACACACACCACAACACACACACACATACACACACCACACGCCACACACCGCTACTTCTTTCCCCTCTCCCTACCTCTCCTTAGTGGTCTCCCCTCCCTTTTGCTTTCTCTCCATCATCATCGCCCTCCTTCCCTCTTCCTTCATGTCTTTTTTTAATTTCTAATCTTCTCGAAGAGTATAAAAGAACTTTCCTTTTACGTGTTTTTGGCGTTTCTTCCTCTTCCCTCTTCTTCCTCTTCTTCCCCTTCTTTCTCTTCTCTTTCTGTCTTCTTCTTCCTCTCCTTCTTCCCCTTCCCTGTCTCCTTACTTCCTTTCTTCCCTCTTTCCTTCCTCTTCCTCTTCCCCTTCCCTTGTTCTCCCACTTCCTTCTCTCTCCTCTTCATCTCCTCTTCCCCTTCCTCGTCCCCACTTCTTTCACCTTCTTTTCCTTTTATCCCTCTTCCTCTTCCCTTCTCTTTCTTCTCCTCCTTCTCTTCCTCATTCCCCCACCTCATCCCTCCCCACCCCTCCATTCTTTACTTCCTCTTCCCTCATCGACCTCTTCCCCCCC
>NW_020871484.1:251478-253978 GCF_003789085.1 Penaeus vannamei | reverse complement strand
AATGTCAGAAACAAAAAACTCACCATACAGGGTATGGATCTGGAATGGGTGAAGGATTATCTATACCTTGGTGTATGGATAGGACACTCACTCACTTTCAAAAAGGAAATCCAATACCTGCTTGACAGAACCAAGGAAAGACTGTCAGTCATGAAAGTCATAACAGGGAGACACATAGGAGCAGGACACAAAGTACTAAGATCATTCTATGTACATGCTGTCCGTCCTATTATTGACTATGCATCTGTCGCCCTCATTGCTTCCAGCACAACATTAAAAGAAAAACTGGAAACAATACAAAACGAAGCAGCCAGGATAATTCTAGGTGCACCTAAGTGGACAAAGGTCATCAACCTCCTCATGGAAGCTGATTTACCGTCCATGGACACTAGAATAGATCTAATGGCAGCACAGTTCCTTTCCAAGGTCCTGCAGGCACCACAAACTCCTATCTAAGACAAAGAGTTCTCAGACGCCTACAACAAGATTACCAGTTGTTTGCAGACAATTCCTGGCTCACACATACAGCCAGAGTTTTGATACGCTTTCAACTAAAAGATTCATTGCTTGCCAAGGGTATGGACTCCCCTCACTCTGATTACAAAGAACCCCCGCCGTGGGCAAACGAAATGATCGAATTCTCAATTCTAAATCTCACAATGAGAAAAGATCAATATTCCATGCCTAGCCTAAAGGCACAAGCACAAAGGGTCATTGAACAAATAACTCCGCCGGGTAGTATAACTTACTACACGGACGGATCCGTGGATCCAATAAACCATACTGCAGGCGCCGGCTTTGCAACAAAGGATACCACAGCATCCATTAGGGTCACTGACAATGCCTCAACGCTTCAGGCTGAAACGGTTGCGATCATGGAAGCATTGACACACGCTTCCCTGAGGGGAGGGCACGTTGTCATTCATACAGATTCAAGAGCAACTATTGACAGCTTACAGCATAGCATGCCCCCAGATAACATCTACCTCTTGACAACAGTACTATACATAGCCCAAAGAATCCTTAGTCAAGGTAGAAGAATCATCATAAACTGGGTCCCAAGCCACATAGGCATACAAGGGAACGAGCTTGCTGATAAACTAGCCGAAAAGGGCAGGGGTATGCCCCCATCCTCCATGATCGTTAAACCCAGCCGAAGGGGACTGAGCCAAGGTACCAAAGCTGCAGCGTGTGCGGTCCTCCGGGGAGCACATAGAGAAAACATCACAAAATCGCTCGCTGCCAAGTGGTACTCAGATGCTTCAGGCTATGAGCCACTGGCCCTTCCTCCAAACACAAAAAGAGGTACCGAAGTCATACTATTCAGACTAAGACTAGGTTACCAATGCGCTTGGCAAATTATTGACAATGAGATTGCCAGGTTATACAAACACTGCGGCGAGCCTAACGCCACCCTGTTACATTACTTGCAGAATTGTGTACACACACAATTTCTGAGGCAGGGACCACCCACCACAGCCGCCGGGCTGGTAAAAAGGGTGTGCAACATGCTTTCACCATGGCAGCTGGATCGCTTGCTTGCAATCCAGCCACCGCGGTAAGCATGCAGTTCAAAGAAAACATCTGAGTTAACTAGAAATAGTTAACACAGGCCGGGCCACTCCAGAGAAAAGGCCCGGGCGAAGCTTGACTTCGTAAATCTAACTGAACTGAACTGAACCGAGTTCATCACTCACGATCCTCCAGCCGAGCAATACACAGCAAGCAGCAACTAGGCCTACCCAGGCCTTAGCCGACGGGTGAGCCGCCCCGGCTCTCCCCGGCGATCTCCAGCACACCAGCCATACCTGTGGGCACTCACACCCACACACAAAAGCTCCTTAAAGAGATGATTGACACCAGTCAATGGCGGATGCAAATCCATTGCCATATACTTGGACACAAATACCCAGCCTTCTGGAGTATCACGGTTATCGCTCGCTCGCTTAGCTCCCTCACTGGAGGGGGAGTACCTGTAGCCGACCCCCGCAACCTGCAGCTCTGCATACTTCCCCCAGGTTGGGTCCAGGTCCATAGCCTGTCCTCTCGCCCTCACCATCAGCAGCTTCTCGACGACGCATACCGAGACCTGATTGGTTGACCACGGACACCTCACGGCTCGCCTATTGGACCGCAGGCTCCCCTCGTTCCCGGGTGGCTGGCACAGCTCAGACCCACTTAAGCTCCCGCACCCGGGCCGAGTTCATCACTCACGATCCTCCAGCCGAACAATACACAGCAACTAGGCTTACCCAGGCCTTAGCCGACGGGTGAGCCGCCCCGGCTCTCTCCGGCGATCTCCAGCACACCAGCCATACCTGTGGGCACTCACACCCACACACAAAAGCTCCTTAAAGAGATGATTGACACCAGTCTATGGCGGATGCAAATCCATTGCCATAGGACCTCGCACGTTACTCCAGCTGCCTCCTGGGCGACGGTCCGGACACACGCCTAGAGGAATGATGACACGATTGATTGCACATAAAACCTGTGCAAG
>NW_020871484.1:226470-236378 GCF_003789085.1 Penaeus vannamei | reverse complement strand
GCAATGCAAGTGATCAGACTTCCGCGTGATTGGCGCCTTAAATTCCTTGCGTTTGCGAGGCGCGATTCGGCCGCTCGATTTCCTGCGTCCGTGTCCGTGGGCCGTTGGACGGGCGGCGGACGTGTGAGTCACGGGTCGAGCATGAAAACCTCATGGATTTTATTTATTTATTTATTTATTTATTTATTTATTTATTCATTTATACACACACACACACACACACACACACACACACACACACACACACAACCACACACACATATTACCAATACACACACGCGCGGCGCGTTTTCGTCTAGCAATCTTGCTGTCCTTGCGTTGAATTCCCGCGCACTACCATTGCCTGCGTGTCACAGTCGTAAATGACATGCACACCGATCTAGAAGATTCTTGGGACCAGACTATATACGAAAGATAGGAAAGCATGGAAAAATTCTGTGAGCCCCAGCGGTTGGCGGTTAGTGTAATATCTGAACAAAAGATGGCGCTGTGCACGTCATGTATCGTCTGTTTATTTACTATTATTAAACATCATTTAACTCAAAACGGTAGGAAAGGGATTGCTTGTCTTATATATATTATATATATATATATATATATATATATATATATATACTATATATATATATAATATATATATATATAATATAATATATATATATATACATATATGTATGCTTCCTATTGTTTCAACTGTGGGTCTGTTTTCATTAATACTTTCCCTGATGAAATTAAATAAAGAAATTATTTACATAAATGTGTTTTGTATATCCTTGATATAACACAACAAATATAAATAAAAAAACATGAAGAATTTATTAATGCGGGTTGATTGTAGAGTTTATTTAACATATTTGTTTAATTAATAAATTGGAGAGTTTATTGAATATAAGTTTGTATTCATTGTATTAACACCAAAGATATTTTCTTCAATAAGATTGTATAGCATTTAAACAATGAAATAATTTCATGATATCATGTAAATATGCATACACATGAGATAATTAGTAATAAGTGTTTTATTGTTATCTAGAAAAAAGTGCAAAGCCTTATTTTAATGTATGTGAAGAAATCACTAATAAGAAAAAATATGATTAAAATAGAATAACTATATAATTCCATGTAAATTTATATAAAGTATTTCTTTTATAGATATATTTCGTGTCTTCTTTTAAAAAAAAAAAAAAAAAAAAAAAAAAAAAAAAAGACATTGCAAAACTTCAACAGAAACTAAACCTTTAAAACTAAAACGAAAATTAAAAAATATAATATATTAAAATCTTGAGTACCCCTATAAACGTTCTCCTTTCTTAGTTATATACCAAAACAATAGATGGCGCTCTCTGAAATTTTGGGCCTCACATCTTTTTAAACGAGTGTAATACTTGCTTTCCTATCTTTCTTTTATATACTTGGGTTAAGCGGAGGATCTTGAGGATTTCAGGGATCAAGTCGACGGGAAGGATTCGTTATCTCGGGAGAGGAACAACGAGGCACGGCAGGGAGATGTGTTAAGAAGAGATGAATTTCATGAGATGAATAGTACAATATGACTTTAAAAAGGTCTAGAATAGTAAGGTTATATATATTGAAATAAGCGGCCTCTTCATTTCTTTTCAAATCTGATTGGCCACCCCGTGTGCCCCCCAATGGTCACTGACTCGTAATGGCCCCCCTGTATATGTAATGTGCTGGCCCCCCACATTTATTGTTGTTTACCCCTGTGCTCCACACCGGAAAGTTTTCTGGACCCGCCCCTGCTCCGGACACGACCGGAGCTACAGCGATGGAGAGAGGGAGAGGGATATATATATATAATATAATATATATATAGATAGAGAGAGAGAGAGAGAGGAGAGAGAAAGAGAGAAAGCGAGAGAGGACATAAGTGTCGACAAGCGGTACGGCGGCGAGGGCGTCCGAGAGATAGGCTCGTCAACGGGCGAGCGAGACTTGGTGCGCCAGGGATCAGCGGCGAGAGCAGAGGCGTGGAGGTCCTTCAAAAAAGAGCCAAAAATATAAATAAAAGCCATAGAAACCCCTCACAGCGAGGGGACAAACCGCCTATCAAAGTTACAAGGCGAAACCTCCAAGTTAGGCTTTTCCGAAACTTGTAGTTATAGCAATTATAGCAGTGGCGCATTTCCAAAATGTGCTGCACAACAAAAAGGTCCAAACATATTTGGGCTCTTGGTGGCTTGTGCCGGGAACGTCTGCATCCTCAGCTCCGTCCTCGGGCCCGTCACTCACGCCCACGTCTGGTTACAGTGGTAAGGCGGCGGCGTTCCCTGGCAGACTGACAGGGCCCACCTGTTTCTTCACTCACAGAGGGCCACTCCACCGGGAGCCAAAAACTCGGCCAGCCACTGCAGGCCGGCGGAAGACTCCAACGAGGACAAGGTCATCTTCTGCTGGTGAGAACCTCTGCCGCTCTCTCCGGCTGTAGTCCTCGGCCCGGATCGACTGCAACTTCCCGAGCCTTCTTAAAGCCGTTCGCAGAACTGCTGATCCTCCGACCTCTGCTGATTTCTGGCCATTAACCCGCAAGTACTTCACCAGTACTCGGTGTTACCTTATTTCGTTCTAACCTTGACTCTAGCTCTGAATTGTTTGACTGTAAATCTTGTACGAGAGCTTTTAAACCATTAATCTGACTTTGCAACTCGTCAAACATCGGGATGTCCATATCTCTCGGCAAAAGGGTTAACTCACCACTTGTGTTTGAATCTTGCGAAACCTCTCCCGATGGACCT
Source organism: Penaeus vannamei (assembly GCF_003789085.1). Taxonomy (NCBI): domain Eukaryota; kingdom Metazoa; phylum Arthropoda; class Malacostraca; order Decapoda; family Penaeidae; genus Penaeus; species Penaeus vannamei. Next base: position 233,625 of record NW_020871484.1, on the reverse strand, counting down.
GCTCTGGCTCACCATCCAGTCCCTCCGCACCTTTCTTTCGCCCATTATTTATATCAGTTCCCTGAACAAATAGTGAACCACACAAAATACTAAATGTTAATACTTGCCTGAGCCGTTCGGTCCCACCGCTCGTCACCTAAATTTTTTCTCTGTTCTTTTAGTAATACTTTTATCATTAAAAAAAAACTTTTTATATTATCTCCCGTGAAGACAATGCCAGAATTTCCAGCATGTTGACAAAGAATAAATAGCCTATGAGACAGGGGTGGCTAACCAGCCGATCACGATCGACTGGTCGATCACAACTGCATCTGTTAATAATTCGTCCTTCATAAGTTGTCATCCAAATAGCTACAATAGCATATCCAAGTACTCATGATACTTGGATTGTTATATATATAAATATATATACTTTTTTCTGGGAATGTTATATTTATATTTATAATGATAGACATGTGTCAACAGCATACAGTTATGTATAAAGACTGTGTTATAAACATATATGTATATATAATATATAATATATATATATATATATATATATATATATATATTATATATATATATATATATATATATATATATATATATATATATATATATATATATATATATATATATATATATATATATATATATATCTCAGGGGTAGCCAACCAGTCGATCATCGTAATCAACTGGTCGATCACAAGGCTGCTTTAAGGCTAGCAGATCGCCCACCCAATCCCCCAACCCAGGCCAATCCCTCTAAACTCCGCAGCCTCCAGATTACAGCTTCCAAGGGCGTTATCTCCTTGTGCATCTTCGTGACGAGGGGGTAATACCAGCTCACTTCGCAACAGTCCTTTTAGCATTCATATTCCTCCATTCCGCCGATATTGCAATGAAGGCTGCACGCTTTGGTGACGGTAATTTTCATTTTCTCCTTAAAAAAAAAAAAAAAAAAAAAAAAAAAAAAATGGTGCCTTCATCTCGTTGCCTCAATTTCGAATTCATTTCAGGGGGATGTTCATGCATTTGATTGATTCTTAGATCTGGGGAGTGAGAGAAAATATGACTCAGCGACTGTTAAAAAATGTATATATAAAGAAAGAAAAAAAAGTGTCACTTTCAAATTAGTTTGAAATTAAACCCTTTCCACGCATTTGGACGGAAGTCATGCACGGAGATATGAGTGATATTTCTTGCTTGTATAATGTAGGTTTGAGTGTGTGTGTGTGTGTGTGTGTGTGTGTGTGTGTGTGTGTGTGTGTTGGTGTGCGTGTCGTGTGTGCGTAAGACAAACAGACAACAATATACACACGGCAGACAAGCAAACAACAACAAACAAGAAGAAAAAGAAAGAAAGAGAGAGAGAGAAAGAAAGAAAAAGAGAAAAAGAAGAATAACAAAACATTAAATTATTATCAAAGAAATACCCTCTTGATTATCACCTATTTTAGGTTATCTTATTCCTTAAGCCAGTTCATTTTTGTTCATTATTTTAGCAAATTACATCCACCTTCTCCATATATAATAATAGATTTGAAATATCGTATTGTAATAATATATAGACAAATCTGTTTTTTCCGGATTTTCCTTACTACCTCCTTGCTCCGAGAAATATTCTCAACGAATTACTTTTAAATATGTTGCGCAAAGAGCAACTCATCAACATTTTACCCAGACTGCATTGCATTCTCGTGAAATTTGCAAGCTGCCGTTTCGAAGGGACGTCCATGTTGCACTTAGTCGTTCAGAATCAGATGGACAATTTTGAGGAGGATTTTACTGATTTCTTCTGTATTTTTAATCTTTCTGTTTATCTATTTATATATGTAATGTTCTGCCTATCGGATTATCTGATTATCGAATTATCTATATATTCATCTCATTGTCTCTTTTTATGTTTGTGTGTTTGTCTTTGTCTGATTGTTTTTTTGTCTCTCTCAATCTCTGTCTCTTCATCTCTCTCTCTCTCTCTCTCTCTCTCTCTCTCTCTCTCTCTCTCTCCTTCTCTTCTCCTCCTCTTCCTCTCTCCCTCTCCTCTCTCCCTCTCTCCCTCTCTCTCCTCCTCTATTTCCTCTCTCTCTCTCCCTTCCTCCCTGTCTCTCTCTTCTCTCTCATTCCACTCAATCTTTTTTCACTATACCCATACATGCATATTTTCAATCATAAAATACACTTTTCCAAGAGGGTTGTACTAACACAATCACCTCTATTGCATACGTAAAAAGAATAGCTTGCAAACAGCCCTGTCGGAACATTCCATTTCGGTTCGATTCTCAGCTGCAATGACCTCCCGAGCAATCCCTTCTCTTCAGGGCATCTTACCAGATTCAAGGGATATTGAAGCAGGAATCCGATTGTACTCTTTTCATTCACTCGCCTGGAGGTAGTCCGTCGACTCTCGCTTCGTTTATTGCAGATCGCCATTTCTTTTTACGCTTTTTTTCTGTCTCTCTCCAACCACTCCCGCTCTCGGTGTTTATCATGACTGAGATTTCGATTAATTTAATGTTAGTTCTTATATTACAGGTATGACTGTCTTGCCTTGCACCTGGAATTGGGGCTGGCACGTCACTGGGAATTTCCTCATTCCCAGATTCCATTCCAAGACCATGTAAAGTCTCATCTGCTGTTCTCGCGTGGAAAATCGTTTGATTTAATCTTGATAATCCGTAGCTGTGTAAAATAGATGCATTTCTCTTAATTGACGAATTGGCCTGCTTTTCTGTGTTTGTTCTTTTAACACTAATAGAATAATGTTTTCCCGGACTTGTATTAGAATGGATTGGGGGGGGGTATTAAATGATTAGTAGCTAATAGAGAGAAGAGAGACCAAAGAAAGGAGAGCAGACGAAAAGAGACAGAGACAGAGACAGAGAGACAAAGACAGACACGAACAGACAGCACAGACAGACACAGAGAGAAAGTGAGTGAGTGAGTGAGTGCGCACACCAAACCCGAGCCGGAAGGCCGTGAGGAGCTAGGGGGGAGGGGGGGGGGGGGGGGGGGGGGGAAGGGGGGAGGGGAGGGGAGGGGGGGGGGGGGGGGGGGGGGGGTGAGAGAGAAAAAAATACATAGTACAATCAAATCGAAGGTACTTTTATACTTGCTACAAACAAGTAGTTGCGGAATAATAATTTAAGCATATACATTTCGCTATGTAGTGGTGTGATGTGATCAAACAGTAGCCTGTGTGTGATGCAGTGCCTCACTGTGCTATCGTGAAATGTGTCGTGTGTGTTAGATGTGTGTCGTAGTGTGTGTGATCGCCTGAAATGTGTGTGTCGTAGTGTACCCTGTAACTATAACTAAACTAATAATATACATATACAATAACACATCTATACAGTAATAACTATATAAACATAATACATACATACTACTATATACACAAAATACAATTAATGCAAACACTAACTAACTAATACATATCTATATATTATGATAATGACATGTGACCACTATAACATATGTTATAAATATATAATTATATATATACATATTATAATATTAATATCAATATTATAATTAATATTAATATATATATATAATAAATATATATTATATTATAAATTTAGTAACCTATTAATATATATTAATATCTCTCATAATAGGATAGCAACTCAAAATATATATCAACCTAATATATATACAATAATAAGTCCAGATTTATATGATACTTATAGATACTTCCTCACTTTACTTATATTCATTAGTAACAATAATATAATAATATTATAAATCCATAATGTATATAATATCATTAATACTGCAAATACCCACCACTAGTAAATAGATATATGAGGTAATAATAAAAATATTTATATTCCTCAGTTCATACGTAGTTTTTACTCAAGGGTGAACAGGCCGTGTGTGTGATTGAGTGCATGTAACAAACACCACTGTAAATCGCGGACAGCAATCTGCGAAGTCTGAAATGAAGTCATTTCAGTCAACTGGAACAAGAGAAAACAGATACAGCACAGTTATGTACGTCCCAGCCTTCAATTGAAAATGAGACCCAAAACATCGCCGTACCAGAGAGCATTGGTACTGCTTGTTGGCGTCCATTAATCGTGCAGGAACATCAAGTCCACACACCAGTCACCTCCTTTTGTCATGGCTTGCGAGAAAACGATTTCGCGTCATTCTGTCAGCGCAGCCTTCGGAAGACACGAAAGCGTTAAGTATCACACACCGCCATGTACACGCACGCAACACAACAGCACACTCCAGAAAGCATTTTCAACAAGCTTGTCGATATCCAACAACCCCTCCCAACCCTGTAAAATAAAATTTCCTGAAAACATAGCTCTCTTAGTATAGGCGCTGTATCATATATAATTTCTCCAATCAAACCGAAGACAAACGTTCTTTATTACTCAATAGAATCTCCCACGTTGGCATACAAACCCCTTACACTCAAGTAAATATCCTGAGAAGAAAATACCATTAAACTAGACTCTCATCATATAGACATAAACGCATATCAACATTATGATTGGATTCGTGACGAAGCGAGAGAGACAGTACATGCCACAAACCTATTAAACCAATTTGACCTTCTTCTTACGTTGTCTTACAATGCTGAACGGTTTTCCGAAAAATACCTGGTGTTTATGTTTGATACACATTTTTTTGTTACTATTTATTTATAAATTATTTATTGTCCACCCCCCCACCCACCTCTTTTCCACCCCACCGCCCCCCCACCCCCCATCGTTTTGTCGTTCGCATTCCATACTTCACCGACCCCCAACGCAGAGGCTGAGGTTAGTGATCTTTCACTGCTATCCTGCACATGCATAGTTAATATTTCTTTTTTTTTTTTTTTTTTTTTTCTAGGTCTTAGCTATTTCCCTCCAAATGCAGAAGTTTTTCTTGAACCCCCCAATAATATAAATATACTATATATAAGAGATAATATAAGATAATAAATATAATTCCTGAGGGGGGGAGGATTTATTTTTATTATATTTATATTTTTTTTTATATATTTATTTTTATTTTATTTTATTATATTATTTTATTATTATATATCTAATTAATATATTTTATTTATTGATATATTAATTTATATATATTTATTAAACACCTCACCCCCCTTATATATATTATATATATATTTAAGACACACACATCTATATTCACACACTCTTCCCCCAGGAGGGTGGACGGTGGAGTAGGGTGGGGATATGGTGTGTTAGGTGGGTGGGTGGTTTTTGTCTTCTGTTGTGCGCTTATTGAACTTGCATTTTTTTTTTTGTATCCCCTGGGGCCGGTTGTGGCGTGGTGCACATCTAGGGTGCAAAGGCAGAGAGTGATGAGTTGCTCTGGGGGTAGTGCGCGCAGCACTTTTTAGTGAATACAATTAATCCAAGGCAGAGATAATGATGTTTTCTTACTCTCCTGCCGATCCGAGTCCTATATAGGAGTTTTCTATGCTGCCATATCATTATCATGGCCTATTCTCCATCGCCTACCGCAGTCTGCCGGTGCTCTCCTTCAGATGTCGTCTTTATTTCTTCCACTTTCTGCTGTCTGACGTTCTTCCTTCTCCAGCCGAGGAATATGTGTCTATCTCACTTATTCTCCATCTTTGCAAACGATTATTCTCTGCTAGATTCTTTCTTTTCTGCACGGTTGTCCCCTCTATCCCGTATCTGTCTTCACCTATTTTTTTCTATTTTCCCTAGATAACACAGCCTAACACCCAGCGACGTTTTATATTTTCATATTATTCTTTATATTTATTATCTTCTTATGTATCTTTTGTATGATTGTAAGAAATCCTTTGTTTTCAAATTCGGATAAACACAAAACATGCCGATTAAAAGAAAATAATCTGTTGTGCTGAAATACATACTTGATAAAATACGTGGCCAGAACCAGGGATGAAAGCAAATTTATACCCACGTCCCCTCTCACAATGACGAAAGTTTGTTATTCCTTGGCCAACTTGTATTCACTCCCCAAACTTCCTATTAGGTCCTAGCGAAAACCTACAGAATGTGACAGAAGATGTGTCGCAATATCATCTTTCAATAATAGCATATTTTTCACGTCGTTTTTTTTCTATGACGTCTTACGCTCGCTTACTGTACGCATAAAGACGCGGTTGAAGTTATAGACTGTCTATCTCCCTCGCATTCAGAGTGAAATTCGATCCTCTGACGAAACCAAAAGAATTTAGTAAATAGTCCCGTTTACTTCGATACAAAACTTCAGGAAAGTGTATTTTTCTCTTTTTTAATAACTCAGTGATAATGAAAAAATAAAATAGCAACACTCAATAACATTAGACGAAAAATAATAATTAAAGAAAAAGCTATTAAGCCATCGAGAACAGAAAACAAGATTTAGATTTATCAAAGACGATCTTATTAAAAAAAAAAAAAAAAAAAAAAAAAAAAAAAAAAAAAAAACCCGCCGGCCGATCTGAGCTATCCAAGAGAAGCATGGGGGTAGCAAACTAAATAGACAGTCCAAATAGACGAAGGAGAGAGTGAGCGCAAGAAGGAAGATGGAGAGAAAATAAATAAGAATAATGAATAATAACAGAGAGAAAAGGAGAGAGAGAAGAGAGAGGAGAGAAGAGGGAGAAAGAAGAGAGAAAGAAGAGAGACGGAGAGAAGAAGAAAAAGAACAAGAGAAGAAGAGCAAGAGAGAGAGAGAAGCAGAGGAGAGAGTATAACAGAGAGACGCCCCGCCCAAGAGAGAGAGAGAGAGAGACGATATAGCAAATAACGCAGATACATTGCCCGCTACTAGCACCGGCACTCCATATTCCTCCAGCACAATGACTCAGAACCTCATCAAAGAGTTACCATATAGTTATAATTTATTTGTCATTTTTTTTTATGTTTTTCTTGCAAAAACTCAACCAAAAGAGCGCAGAAAACCCGATCAGCTCACTTTTTGAAGAGGGAGAATATTTTATTGTTCATTTTTTGTATGACGTTTGAGTTACTTAGTTAAACAGAAGAAAGAGAGTATTTATGTATGTTGTAGAATTTTTTATTGTTAGTACGGATGAACAAGAACATGTATTATCTTTTTAATATGATTTGTCATATTTGTATTATTTTATAGAGATATTTGTAAGAGTACTATTATTATGTATTGTGGTATGTATAGAGTACTTATTTGGTATTTTGATTTGTCTGG
>NW_020871484.1:218970-221470 GCF_003789085.1 Penaeus vannamei | reverse complement strand
CCATCTCGAGCCTGCAACTGTTACTTGACACCATTAAGTGCCTGCTGCTGCCTGCATCATGCGCCAGGCGTAATGACCCTCTTATTATCCAGGGAAATTTATTGCATTCGTTGAAATTATTGTTTCGGTATATTGCATGGGAGAGAAACGCATTACGAACAATGGGTGGGACAATTCAGGTGAAATAGTAGGTTAGATAGTTTATCAGTGAAAAACATTTAAACATACTGATATGAATCAATTACACTTAATACTGGCAAGGTAACTTCCTTATCTTACTCAATAATCAATAATGTTTTCATGTATGAATATACAGATCCACATACACACTCAAGATTTCCATATATCACGTTTCCCGAATAATATATCTCATGGATAATTGACTGCATATAAACTCAGCCAGATTATTACGCACAGTACAAAGACACCTTATTAGGTTTCCCCACCATAAAATGATCCATAATTATAAAATCATAAATTCACTGATTCATTGTACTGGAGAGATGGTCATCACAATGTACATGATCCTCATACGCTTAAATATCATTTTCTCACATAACCCTACCCCAAAATCGACCTTAATGGATAACATGACATTTTCCTACCTGTCACCGGCTCAAGGCTTGTAAATCCCCTAATTCAATCCCGGAATTTAAAGTGGATTTTTGAGTTTTGAGATAAACCCCATAAACCATTTTCCTCTTTCTAAATCCCCTAATCTGATCCCGAAATTCAAAGTGGATTTTTGAGTTTTGAGATGAACCCCATGAAACAATTTCATCTTTCAAAATCCCCAAATCTAATTCCGGAATCTAAAGCGGGTTTTTGAGCTCTGAAATGAACCCGATAAACTATTTCCCTCTTTCCTGACACACCTCTCCCCTCTCGTTGTCCTCTTCCCCCTCGGCTTAAAGGGAGGTCAAGTGTCTTTGTTGAAACTTCCCCTTCGACGCCCCCCCCCCCCAGGACACCGTTTCTAGGGTGACGTGATAGGCGAGGGTAATAATGAGGGAGGGAGGGCGCTAATGAGTGAGCAGATTTCGGACGTTAAAGCGGGTAGGAAATAGAAAAGGTATTGTGTATTGTGAAGCCTTGATAAATAGGGCATACGCGCTTATACATATATACATGTAAACATAAATAAAGATGCACAAACACACACAGACGTCCACACACAAACACAAACAAACAAACACGGACACACACTCACACACACAAAGAAACACTAACATACAAGCACACACACTTCTATTCTCTCTCTCTCTCTCTATCTATCTATCTATCTACCTATCTATCTATCTCTCTCTCTCTCTCTGTCTCCTTTATTCTCTCTCTCTCAACTCTCAAACACAAACAAACACGCACACACAAAAAAAAAACACTAACAACAAGCACACATGCACTCACTCTCAAACACAAACAAATACACGAATACACACACACTAACGCTTCCCTCTGGCCGATGGATCCAGCACCAGACTCCTCGCCCAGGACATACTTTATGGACCTGTGATTTCGTGTTCTTGCTGTGGGAAACGAGGGCGATATTTTCAGGGTTTTCCACGTCTGGTGAAGAGTAAAGTACTTTTCTTCTCGTTTCTATTTCATTTCTTTATTCAAGAACCTCTACAAGGAAGATATGTTAAGAAGTGAGAAACAGAGAAAGGTTAAGGTAGAGGTAGTTAGAAAGAGAGAGAGAAAGGAATAGACGGTGAGAGAGAAGGGGAGAGAGAGAGAGAAAGGAAGAGCAATTCCAACCTGCAAAAAGAGAGAGAGAGAGATTTAAAAAATGAAATTGCGGAAAAGGGGAACTGAAGAGAAGAAGAAAAAAAAACAAGAGGAAAGAGAAAAAGTTTTTAAAAGGAAAAAAAATAAAAAGACAGTCTTTCCCCGTAGCAAGACCCCCGATCCCAGACACTTCGTAAGAGGCCGTAAACCGTATTTTTGGGAGATGGAATTCGGCAAAGAGATCCTTCCTTCTTTCTGGCAACGCTGGCTCGATTGTTCCTTGCTCTGTGTTATCTGCCCATCTGTATATATGGACGGGGGAATGTGTGTGTGTGTGTGTGTGTGTGTTGTGTGTGTGTGTGTGTGTGTGGTGTGTGTTTAGTGTGTGTGTGTGTGTGTGTGTGTGTGTGTGTGTGTATCTGTGTGTGTGTGTGTGTGTGGTGTCGTGTGTGTGTGTTGTGTGTGTGTGTGTGTGTGTGTTGTGTGTGTTGTGTGTGTGTGTGTGTGTGTGTGTGTGTGTGTGTGTGTGTGTGTGTGTGTGTCTGTGTCTGTGTGTGTTGGAGTGCATACGTTTAAGAAATGGAAGAGAGAGGAGGGTAAAAGAGGGGGGGGGGAGAGAAGGAAGGGACGGAGGGAGGGAGGTAGGGAGGAAGAGGGAGGGTAGGAGGAGAGAGGAAAGGAGGAAGAAGAGAGGAAGGGTGGAAGAAGGAGGGAGGAGAGAGGAGAGAGGAGAGAGAGGGAGGCTGAGACAGAGACAGACAGACACAGGTAG
>NW_020871484.1:181470-183970 GCF_003789085.1 Penaeus vannamei | reverse complement strand
TCCTCTATACAGCATCATAAACAAAGAAAGCAGAGAGAGAGAGAGAGAGAGAGAAGAGAGAGAGAGAAATGCAGATGATTTTCCGAAAAAAAAATTACATCCCCTCTCTCTCTTCATTATCTCTTTACAGCCGTACCGATAATAACAATTTTCATTCGGTTTCACGAGAATGATGCATATCAATCCCGTAATGCCAAGCGGACATGGTGCAATTGCGGCAGATATTGCAGTAATTATTCCACCATTATTATTTATTTTTCTTCTACTTATCTCTTCTCTTCTCTCTCTCTCTCTCTCTCTCTCTCTCTCTCTCTCTCTCTCTCTCTCTCTCTCTCTCTCTCTCTCTCTCTCTCTCTCTCTCTCTCTCTCTCTCTCTCTCTTTTAACGATTGTTAATTTTTTATCCCGAGATATGATCAATTATTCTACTGGCAGGCGAGGTTTTTCTCATTGGTATCTGTGTCTGTATGAGTCGGAATTCTCACCGGTTTGGCTACACTGAACGCTTGGAAAGTCTGGGATGCTGTGCCTGGAGGAAATGCTGATTATGCTTGCGGGAAATAGTGTTATTAAGACACGTTTGAACGAGTGGAAAAGGCTGTAAGGGTTCGGTTTGGAATTGAATTGATTTATAGTCTGTTGTTGTGTCGTGCAAAATCGCTTATTCTCTCTCTCTCTCTCTCTCTCACTATATATATATATATATATATATATATATATATATATATATATATATATATATATATATATATATATATATATATATATATATATAAGCAAACACACACGATGGTGTGTTGATGATACAGTTACTAGTGATCACTACGGCATAGTCACCACACTAATGGATGCAGGTCCAGCCCAAAGACCACATCACATTCCTAAATGGAAAACTGACAAGGCCAACTGGTTTGCCTTCCAGGAAGGCTTGGCTCGATGTCTGAAAGACAATGTACCCAATAACGATAATGAAGATGTGGATGTGCTAGAGGCAAGGCTAATCCAGGCCATAAACCAGGCAGCCTCACAAACCATTCCCAAAACTCGTCCATGGTCCAGAACTCACAAAGACGCCTGGTACTATAATGACGAGATCAAAGAGGTCAACCACAGGGTTAATATGTGTAGAAAAAACTTCCGACGGCAAAGATCTCCCGACAATCTGGCCCTGCTGAGGGAAGCTGTTGTGGATGCCAAGGAAACTGCCAACAGAGTAAGGCAGGAAAAATGGCTGGAATGGTGCCAGTCTTTTGGGTACCAGACCAGCCTTACAGAGCTGTGGAAACGGGTCAGGCAAGCGACAAGCCGCCAAGCCCCGAAATGCACTCATCATGACCCACAATCAGAGGCTAACAGATTGGTGCTTGAGTTCTCTGCCAGAACCAGCACCAACAATCTGCCTCCAATGATGAGAGAAAACAACAAAACTTAAATCCAGAAAGACTTGCTCTCATAAGAGACAAGGCACTCGAAGCTGATGAAGCAGATGCCTTGTTCTCTCTTAGGGAACTAAGAAAATCATACAAATCCAGTTTCTGGGTCAGCACCGGGATCTGATGGGATCTCTCACCCATCATTTCTCATCTAGGCCTTGCAGGAGAACTTGCATTCTTGCAGGTTATCAACAAATCCTGGCAAACAGCCACAGTGCCCCAGAGCTGGAAACAAGCCACAATAGTTCCCATCCCAAAGCCAAAGGAGCCTGGCAAGTACCGCCCCATCTCTCTTCTCAGCTGCCTGGGCAAAAACAGCTGAGAAGATGGTACTCAACAGGCTCCGATGGAAAACGGGTCCCCCCATGAACACCTGCACGGGTTCACAAGGGGTAAGAGCACTGCTCATAGCATTCCACACTCTTAAGCACAATCTGCACCTCGCCCGCCGTGGTTGTCTTCCTTGACCTGGAGAAGGCTTTTGAATTGGCAAGTCCACTTGCCATTCAAGAACCCTAATCCACAAAGGAGTCAAAGGCAGACTCTTGGCCTGGATAGCTGACTATTTTTAAAATAGATCAGCAAATGTCAGATTTCAAGGCCACCTCTCACAGCACATGCCACTTGAAAATGGAACTCCTCAGGGAGGGGTTCTTAGTCCAGCCCTGTTTAATACCCTCATGTCCAACATACTCGACATTCACCTGCCAGAGGGATGCAAGATCATCTCTTATGCAGATGACTTGGCAATCATAGCCTCTGGCAACCACTGCCTAACTAGGGCTCAGCGTTGTCTGAACTGGTGTCTGAAGAGTGTTGTAGGACGGGTCTAAAAATATCAGCAGCAAAATCCAAAGCAAATGGCACTGAGAACCAATGTCAGAAACAAAAAACTCACCATACAGGGTATGGATCTGGAATGGGTGAAGGACTATCTATACCTTGGTGTATGGATAGGACACACACTCACTTTCAAAAAGGAGATCCAATACCTGCTTGACAGAACCAAGGAAAGACTGTCAGTCATGAAGTCATGACAGGGAGACACATAGGAGCAGGACACAAAGT
>NW_020871484.1:171470-176470 GCF_003789085.1 Penaeus vannamei | reverse complement strand
TTAACAAGAGTAAAGGATCCCTAGAATTAAGACTAGGTCGAAAAGATAATTATGTACAGTGTAAGAATGAAGAAATTCTACTACCGGAGCGGCAAGAGAAATTCTCGAAATGAGCAGAGAATATGACAAAGAACACTATACTAACCTTGTTGTGTTCGATTTGCCGAGAGAAATTGAGTCCAATGAGACCACAGAATACAATGAAAAAATGGTACACGCTAAACGTATTAAAATTAATGATAGGTTGACACAGCGACTCATCATCACATATAAAGGGAAGAAAATAGCACCTTTCAGGTGTGCTGTTTTCAAATCACTCACGCCGTTTTGTGCCAGCTGTTCAAGATGGGGGCTTGTCCCCGCAGACAGCCGAGTTGCAGGGAGTGCGCCGAAAAAAATCCCCACAAAGTAATCAGCTCCCAAGGAAGTGTCAGTTGCAGACTTGAACATAATGTAAACTCTCCATTATGTGCGTACTATCGGAACAAAAAAAATGCTAGAGCAGCAACAGGCTCTCCTGCCCTCTCGCAACCCCATACCGATTCCCCCAGCTTGGGGGGATAAATGTGGCGAGGTTTTGGTAAACGAAAACAGTCGGCATCTCCAGCCTTACTATCAGCTCCTGCTCCAGCGCCAGCTTCAAGGTCTGCTTCAGCTCCTTCAGTGCTAGTTTCAGCTCCTGCTACTTTGGCATCGACTTTAGAACCTGCTTCGCCATTGACATCGCTTTCGACATCAACAACGCAGGTTTCAGCACACACAGCAGTTCCGGCTTCTGCCCCTGCGTCAGTGCCAGCGCCGACCCCTACGCCGCAGGAAAGACAGAATCTACTGCAAGTGTTGATGCAAAAGATAGAACAGAACAAATGCTGCCCATGATGAAGCTACAATTTGCTAAGCAATTACAAGGAAAAAATGTTTTCGGTGGTCTTTGGACAACGGTGCATCCCTCTACAACCTGTAGCAGAACTTGTGAATCATCAGCTGACAACTGATGGCCCACAGTGACTTTGAGTGTATCACAATGGAACATTAAGATTTAAGGAAACACTGTTCATTTCTGCAAAATCATATACATACATATATATATATATATATATATATATATATATATATATATATATATATATATATATATATATATATATATATATATATATATATATATATATATATATATATATATATATATGTGTGTGTGTGTGTGTGTGTGTGTGTGTGTGTGTGTGTGTGTGTGTGTGTGTGTGTGTGTGTGTGTGTGTGTGTGTGTGTGGTGTGTGTGTGTGTGTGTGTGTGTGTGTGTGTGTGTAGGTGTGTGTATTTCAGTTGTAAGATAGTTTACAAATAAGGCGCGCACTAAGGTGCAGCCTTCATGTATGCATATTTCATGTTTGACTTCGGCCCTTGAGTCAGTATAAGTTCAGTCAGATTGAGAAATGCTCGGAGATATTTTTCTGGCTTTTTACAGGGCTTGTAAACTGCTTTGTAAATATATATTTTTTTCAAATCAAATCTCTCTCTCTCTCTCTCTCTCTCTCTCTCTCTCTCTCTCTCTCTCTCTCTCTCTCTCTCTCTCTCTCTCTCTCTCTCTCTCTCTCTCTCTCTCTCTCTCTTTCCCTCCCTCCCTTCTCCCTGACTCTCTCCCTCCTCCATCCATCCACACATGAAACAGAAACTAAACTCTAAGAAAATTCTATTAAGATTTTCACTATGCAAAAGTTGCCAAAGGACTTCACTTAAACTTTTCCAAATAACTGGTTAAAAAATATCGTAGAAAAACTGTTTCGATAAGAATTACAACCTTATTGGACCGTGAATCCAAAAATGCTAGCAACTGTATCCCATGAGACGTTTCCTTGCCAAATGTGCTTTCTGTCAGTGAATTAATGTGCTCAGGAAAGTGAAACTATTTTAGTATAATGGATATTAAAATGATAATGAGATAATGCGTCTCCTCAAGGCCAGAGGAAACTCACGTACCACTGAAATCTCTCTTATTCAGACACGCAAAAAACAGTACTTTATCCTACGTCACTTTTTCCAAGATTTCGTTTGTTTATCAGTTCTGATCCGATCACATTGCCAAATCATTCGTTCGTTACGTTTGTTTTAGATTTCTTTTCGGTAAATGAGGATTTTTTAAAATATAAATAATTTTCGCTTAAGCAAGTCTCTTTTACATCCATACCCAACTTTTTCTTCCTCTCCTCTTCTTCCTCCTCCATCCTCTCCTCCTCCTGCTCCTCCTTCCTTCTCCTTACCCTCCTCCCTCTTCTTCTCATCTTCCTCCTCCTTTTCCTTCTTCTCCTCCTTTTCCTCTCCACCCCCTCCTTCTTTTCTCCTTTCGCCTCTACTCCTTTCTCTTCTACTCCTGTTCTTCCTTATGTTCCTTTTATCATTATTATGATTATTAATATTATTGTTGTTGTTATTATTATTTAATTACTCTTGTTATTACTGTTATTATTATTATTATTATTACTGTTGTTATTATTATTGTTATTATTATTATTATCATTATTATTATCATTATTATTATTATCATTATTATCATTATCATTATCATCATTATTATTTTTATCATTATTTTTAGTATTATCATTATCATTATCATCATCGCTGTTGTTATCATCATTATTATTCTCCTCTTCCTCCTCCTCCTCCCCCTCCTCCTCCTCCTCCCCCTCCAAGAACATCCCAAACCAGAAGAAAAGATAAAACATAACCCTTTAAAAGAGATCCCTCACTAAGCACCTTTAATGAGACATGGAGGAAGAGCCTCGCACCTGTCAACACACTCCCTCCACTTCTGAATATTTTCTCTAATAAGGATAAAGGTATAAGTTTCCCGGTAGGATTATGTCCCGCGTCGCCCTCGTTCTCAGGAGCGAGAAGGGGGGCGAAGTGACGGACATACTGAAGCATTGATTTGGGTGAAGATTGGGGCTTTGGATGAGCGTTTGAAGGCGTGGTATTATATGGATGCAGACAGGAAAGCATGAGCGCACGCACGAACACGCATGCACGCAAAGGCACACATGCACGCACACACACGGAGGCACACACATAGACTCGCACATATATATTTTTTTTCTTTTTTCTTTCTTTTCTTTACTTTCAAGGATTCTAATTGATAAATTTATTTTCATGTTTTTTCTTTCTTTTTTACCTTTTATCTCTTGATCATAATTTTTCATATTCACTTATATTTGTTGTTCGTTTGAAGATACAGTTTCATACAGACATTTCCTCGGTGTGTCACAAGATAACCTTTTCTCAGATCACGAGAATTTTACACATTGTTTGTTCGTTTGGAAGATACAGACAGACATTTCTACTCCGCAGATCCTCGAGACACCGCCCTCACCTCCTTTTCCTCCTCCCCTCCTTCCTCCTCCTCTCCCTCCTCCCCCGCCTGCCTTCCTCTTCCTCTCTTCCTCCCTCTCTCCTCCTTCCTTCCTCCTCTTCCTTCTTCTCCCTCTCCTCCCTCCTTTCCTTTTGCTCCCCTCTCCTCCTCTTCTTCTTCTTCTTCTTCTTCTTTCTTCTTCTTCTTCTTCTTCTTCTTCTTCTCTTCTTCTTCTTCTCCTCCTCCTCCTCCTCTCTCCTCCCCTCCTCTCTCCCTCCTCCTTCCTCCTCCTCCTCCTCCCTCCTCCTTCCTCCCCCTCCTCCTCCTCCCCTCCTTCTCCCTCCCTCCTCCTCCCTCCTTCCCTCCTCCTCTCCTCCCCCTCCTCCTTCTCTCCTCTACCGTCCTTCTCCTCTCCTCCTCCTCCTCCTCTCCTCCTCCTCTCCTCCTCCTTCCTCCTCTCCTCTCCCTTCCCCTCCTCCTTCTCCTCCTCACCTCACCTCATCCCTCCTCTTCCTCCTCCTCCCCTTTCCTCCTCCTCTCTCCTTCCTCCTCTCCTCCTCCTCCTCCTTCCTCCTCCTTCTCTCCTCCATCCTCCTCCTCCCTCTCCTCTCTCTCCTCTACCTCTCCTCTCCTCCTCCTCCCCTCTCTCCTCCCTCGCTCCTCCTCCCTCCTTCCCCTTCTCCTCCCCTCCTCCCTCCTCCTCCTCCTCCTCACCTCACCTCCCTCCTCCTCTCCCCCTTCTCCTGAGCCTGAACCGCACGCGTCAAAGAAACCCCGTGGAATGCCTCGCAAGTCCGGCTGGTAAAGAATCCTTTTAAACACTCGAACCTCGACCCTTAACGAAGGCAATGGTGCTTGACCTGCAACGCGAGAGAATTTCTAGAACTAAAAGAATTTCTAAGAAGAGCTAAGGAATTTTCTAAGAAGAACTAAAAGAATTTCTAAGAAGAGCTAAGAAAAAATTATAAGAAAAACAAAGAGAATTTCTAAGAACTAAGAGAATTTCTAAGCACTAGGGAAATTTCTAAGAAAGAGAATTTCTAAGAACTAAAAGGATTTCTAAAAACTAAAAGAATTCTAAGAAGAACTAAAGAGAATTTCTAAGAACTAAGAACATGTTAATGAAGAACTAAGATCATTTCTAGGAAGAACTAAGATAATTTCTTAAACGAACTGAGCAAGTTTCGAAAGTACGCTAAATGTGCCTTCAAGATGTCGTGCTCGAACACCTGACTCTGATGACTGGTCGTTACCGAGCGTATTGCAGACCAAATTGAAGGCGGTGGGTTTGAATCTATTTATTTTGGTCGAATTTCTCTTTTTTTCTCTCTCTTTCTTTTTTTCTTTCCTTCTTTCTTTTGCTTTTTTCTTTTTTTTAATCTGTACCGAGTTTTATGCAAAAATGACTGCTTTGTATATATATAAAGGGCATTTTTTATGTTTTGATGTTCCTTATTTCTATTTTCTTTTTCTCTCCTTTCGCTCGTCGCATTTATTAATTGTTAGTAGGTGGTTCATAGACATCCTCATCAGTCGTTAGTCACTGAAGTCTCGTTGGCAAGTAGGATATTGATCCTTATTGATTATGAGGATCGTTAGTCTTTTATGAAAAACCGTTTTAGTAGCTCATTCCAATAACCGTAACGTCATTAGG
>NW_020871484.1:151470-156470 GCF_003789085.1 Penaeus vannamei | reverse complement strand
TATATATAACCAATTATCACTATACCTACATGAAAGAAAAACAAAAAAAAGAGAAACACAAGCGCATCCCACCGAAGCAGAAAAATTGGTCGGGGAGAAACACCGGCCTCATTAGAATTCCACTGAGGTCCTGCATGGTGTTATGTTAGTAATTGCTGACTCACTCTTTAATGAGGACAAAAGCGTGAAACTTCGAGCAAGACTTTAGAATTAAAGATAATCCTTTCATTTAAAAAATATATATATATAACCTTATATAACTTTTTTTATCATTCCTTATCTATTAATCTTTCAGATTTGATAAACTACAAATATTGAATATATTATTATATATATAGTTATATATATATAGTAATAGTGATATAATAATAATATATATATATATAGTATAATAATATGTATATTGTGTACATATATCATATCTATATCGTAGTATCTATAATATACATTATATACTATACTATACACACTATATAGGTATATATATATATATTTAAATATATATATTAGTAGATATATATATATATAATATTATATATTATATAATAGTATATATATATATATATATTTATTATATATATGTGTAATAATATATATTTATATATATATATATAATATATACATATATAATATATAATATATATAATATATTATATTATACAGTATAATGTATATATATATATATATATATATATATACTTAGTTATATATATATAGTTATACATGCTACTATCTTATACACAACACACACAACACACACACAACACACCACACACACACACACCACACGACACGCACACACACACACACAACACATACCACACACACACACACCACACACACACACACACACACCACACACATATAATATATATATACTATATCATATATATAATATATTATATATATATATATATCTATACTATATATTCTAATCAACTAATATATATTTATACAATAGTATATATATTACTATTATATATATTATACTATATAATATACTATATATATAATATATATATGTATGTAAGTGGTATATATCATAGTAGTCTCGGCAGAAGGATGTAGGACATTTTTTTTAACCAGCACATTGTTTATATAGTATAACAGTTAAAATGTTGTAACCCCTTTTGTTTAGTGTAAATACACCCTTATGTATTGGGCTCAAATAAGCGACTTACTGGTAGATTTTTACGCCCGGGATCGTTCCACCAGCCACGCCCCCTGCGGCGGTCTGGCTTTTCATAAGTCATTTCCTGGAAATCTGTCAGCCATACCCAGTCATTTTCCTGGAAATCTGTCAGCCATACCAGTCATTTCCTGGAAATCTGTCAGCCATACCAGTCATTTCCCTTGACCGTTCTTCTAATTGATGCCCAGTGCTTTCGGACGCAGTTTTGCAAGCAGGATTATTGAGTAACCGGCCGACGTTTGCAAGCAGACTTATGAGTGTCTTGAAATTGCTTTGTTTCTTATAACCAAGAAAATCAACTGAATAAGACTCGAAATCAAGGAATGTATCCGTCAAAAGTAAAAGAAAAGAAAAAGATAGGCACTCACGCATGATCTAAGTGTGTGTCCACGATGCTTGTGTCGTGCTTGATTTGCGTTTCATTTAACCAAAAGAATCACTTTAACCTTATTAAGAGTCACAGAAAGTCTTGAAAAAATCATCGCCATGATCTTAGCTTGTTTCCACGAAGCTTGTGTCTTCCAAGAACCAAGAAGATCCCTTCATCCGTTCTAAGAGTCTCGGGGAGTCCTGTGTTTACCTTCACTGGAACCGGTGTTGATCTCGAGTCCAAGGCTCCTCTTCTGTCTCCGCCGAGAGAAGGATTCTTGTTGAGCAGATATTCTTGTAGATACTTACCTGTTTTCTTATTTGAGTTTGATGAAGGTTATCATTTTTACTGTTCTTGATTTTCTGTTTTAAACGGTTTCATGGACCACTATGATCAATAAGATTAGAATTTTTTGTCATAGGCAAACGTTTTTGTTTTGCAATGCACTACAAATGATTAATCATGCAGGGAATAAAAGAAAAATGTAACGTCATTTCGTAATGACTTTTTAGTGAAATAGATAATATAATCTGTATGAATTTAACGATATGATCACTAATCAAACTATATTCACATTTAATTTCAACTTTTTCAGATAAAGATCGTCAGGCAAACAAACTCCTAAATCAAGATGAACCACGAGTTGAAAGGACTGAAAATCTCCAGACATTTCCAGTTAAAGGTTTGAATTGGCTGAAGGAACGAGTTTCCGGCACGAATGACGTCTGGATTGCACGAAAGAGATCGATTGCTCAGACCAACATCGCGTATGCAGTCCAAGTTTTATCTGGAATAAGTTCATGATCGACGTGTTAATTTGATACTTAAGGGATACGAATACAGGGCATTTTCTGCGCGTGTCCTCGGAAGTAATCTGTAATATAGATCGCGGAATCTTGATATCATTAGCTTTTACGACTACAGGAGGAATGTGCCCCAGTTGTGATAACGGCAACACTAGTAATAGGGATAGTAGTAGCAGTAGTAAAAAGAGAACTATGACAGTGACTCGCAAATCAGAGTGAAAAAGAGTAGTATATTATTCTTTGGCCTATTCTGTGGCCATCATTTCGGTAATATTCGTGAAAAAATGCGTGTATATTTCCCTAGATAGATAGACAGGAAGGCAGGCAGAAAGATATGCACAGTCGGTTATGTAGATATATAGAGAAGATGATATTGACATAAGATATGTACAATAAAAATAAAAAATAAATAAAATAAAATAAATATATATATAATATATATATTATATATATATATATATATATATATATATATATAATTATAAATATATATATATATATATATAGTTATATATTAATATACATACTTGATACGTTTTCATCCGTGCAAATGCCTTTAGTATTTATGAATAATTATGTTGTTATCCTACTAAATATTGCTTGTATTTCCCGGGCATATTGAAGGACAGAGCATATTGGAGTCAGTAGCATACTAAATAAGCAAGGGAACGCTGCTCTCTATATCCTGTATCCAAGACAAGGTGGAGGTGATATTAGCAATCTCCTTAACATGGTTATTCAGAGAATTCTATTATCTACCTGTTTCACTCCCTCCCTCCTTCCTCTCTCCCTCTCTCTTCTCTCTCTCTCTCTCTCTCTCTCTCTCTCTCTCTCTCTCTCTCTCCCTCTCCCTCTTACAGGGGGAAATATTGAAAAAGGAAGAATTCATTAAAGATAATTGAAATCTCTGAACCCAAGCCTGTGAACTCAGACCAAATATCATTGGCCCAAAGTAAACATCAAAGGTCAGATTTCAGTTCGAAAGTGCAGTGAACCTGTTTTTGAGGTCAAAGGTCAGAGACATTATCATTCAATAACTTAGGAGTTGATCGTCTTTTTATTTCTTATTATTAATAGTTTTGTCATTACTATCATGTTTATTATTATTAGCATTGTTGTTACTATTGTTATGTTAATTTTATTATGTATCATCTATCATTATCATATTATTATCATTATTATTATTATCATTATCATTTTATCCATCATTGTCATTATCTCATTATCATCATTATCATCATTATTATTGAAAGGTATATTTGTGCGTAGATTAAAATGCTTAAGTGACTGCTTTTTTCTACATGGCATTTCACGAAATATCTAGATTTCTTTATGGATACAACATTCTCTATATCCATTTACAGAACATCAAACATAAAAATATAATAACCAGATTTTTAACTTTGTGACAAACGGAATATTTATCTGTATGGTTTTCTATTTTTTTTATTTATTTGTTTTCTTTTCGCGTGTGACAAATTTCGAGAGAAAAAATATTCCAGGAAACTGCACTCACTCCCAGTAAATTGATCAATCAGGTTTTCAAATAGTGTCTGAAAAATGGAACTTGTCAGCTTTCCCTGCCAAGTTTATCTTCCCCGATTTTATTTCAGTTTTACTATATTTTATTCATTTGCTTAATCGACTCTTTGCTACGATTGATTACACTTTGTTTTAGTTAAGGGGGGGGGATGTATGTATGAAAGTGTAGCTGTATCTATATTTATTATGTCTATATCCATCTATCTATATATCTGTCTATCACACACACGCACACATAAACAAAAATACACACAAACAAACCACACACACACACACACACACACACACACACACCACACACACACACACACACACACACACACACACACACACCACACACACACCACATATACACATACACATACACATGTACAAACAAACGCAAATACACACAAACACACACACCTAAACACAAACAAAAAAAGAGAAAGAAAGAAATAACACACACTTCCTGAACTGAGGCAACAAAATTGGAAATTGTGGTACCACATATTTCATACGAAACGATGTCATGTTTAACGAACCTTCATGACCTTCGCTGACCTCAGTTGACCTTAATCATTTTTACTTTCGTTATTTATTGGTTATGGTGTTTTTCTTGTTGATTATTCAAATTGTTTAAAGCATGCATTTATGTAAATTGTGAAGAATGTGTTGTTTCACGTGAACAATAATGTCTTATTTAATCACAATATTATTTTCGCTACTTTTGTTATCTATTTTTCAAACTATGTACTTAATTAATATCTGATCTAGTTTTTCGTTTATATTATCAACTGTTGTTTTACCTTCATGTTGACCTTTTAGTGAAATAAATTATATTTTCTATATGAACGTAGCGATATGATTACTGATTAAACTATATCCCCTTTTGATTTAAATAGTTTCTTTATATAATGAACAGTATAACTAGTATTATTTTCTCTTTCTTTTTTAATAATACTAAGCGCCAATGTTTGATATTGTCTAATATTCTCTCTCTCTCTCTCTCTCTCTCTCTTCTCTCTCTCTCTCTCTCTCTTCTCTCTCTCTCTCTCTCTCTCTCTCTCTCTCTCTCTCTCTCTCTCTCTCTCTCTCTCTCTCTCTATCT
>NW_020871484.1:139419-146370 GCF_003789085.1 Penaeus vannamei | reverse complement strand
CCAGGACTGAGCTTGATTTTGATACTCTTTGACAACAAACTACACAGAGAGCTCCGCCAATTTCTCGTGGTTCGCCGCGACAATTGGCCAGGCCTTCTCTTGTAGTAAGTGCCCCACTACCGCTCCCTTGGAGAGCGAGGTTACAAACCAGGTCTGGACCCTCTGGTCCTGGACATAGTTTGTGGCCACGCAACAAGGGCGCGACTTTCGGTGCCTAACCCTTGCCCTCTCCTTCTGACTTCCTGTGCAGCCTGGGCCTGCGGGAAACGTCGATTTCCAACATTCGCCTGGGCTGCGGTGACGTGATCACACCCTCCTTGCAGCAGGATTGGGGTGCAGAGCGTTTACCACACCAAAACTCCGAGTTCAGCCCACCCAGGGGGATATCCTGTCCTGTGGTGCTGAAGGGTCGAGTGTAGGGATCAGAGTTTTTTTTGAGACCCTTCTTAAGACCTCACCCTGAGAGTAGGTATAAGGATAGTCCCCGAAAGGGGACCAATCTGTTTCCAACTCTCTAAATGACCACAAAATGAATCAGACCATGGCAGTCACCCTGGAGCCTTTCAAGGCTGCAGGGGGGCAAAAGAAAAACCAAAAGCAGGCCGAACGTGTCCGGCCTGCTGAACCGAGCAAGGACAAGACAGAAACACCAAACACAAAGTCTGTCCATGCACACCAGACTGAGGGAAACCTGAACTCCCCTCAGAACTCCCTCAGTCAAGAAAGGGCTCCAGCTGAACCAGCTAAACCAGCTGCCCCCACTTCTAAAGGCCTTAAACCCCTGCAAACGAGAGGCGTGAAGCGACGAAGGGCGGAAATTGACTCTGAAGAAGAGGCAGAGCACACCCCAAGTCGACTAACGCGGTTTAAGGTACCAAAAAAACCTGGACTTCGACAATGCATACCAGCTGGTAAGGGCATTGGAGAAGGAAAGAAACGTAAGACTATCAATCCGAATCTCTTGAGATGAGGGCATGATCATTGCCCCCAAAGACAAAGCCACCATGAACTTCCTGCAGGAAATCAAGGTGCTAAAAGACGGGAGAAAGGTGTGTATCTCACCACTGACCTCCCAAGAGAAAAAGTCCAAGATGGTGCTACTTGGCTTTCCACTAGGGTTCGACATGGAGGTGATCACGTCTCTCCCACAAGTGGTGGAGGCTTCCCGCATGACCAAAGGGAAGTCTCCAACCAGGCAAGTCCTAGTTATCCTCAAGGGAGCCCCAATCACCACCCTTGATCTGGGTAACTGGGGCTCATACAAGCTCAGGACATATGTGCCAGAGCCCTTGAGGTGTTTCATGTGCCAGAAATTTGGGCATCACCAGGCCAACTGCAAGGCCAAAGCCAAATGTGGTGTATGCAGCGAGGCACACGAAACCGAAGTGTGTATAAAGGCACACAAAGATGGCCAGAAGGACACAACAGCCAAGTGTCCAAAATGCTAGCCAAAAAGAGTCCTGACTTTGTCCCTGCGCCCCCAGGCACCTACGTCTGGGGCAAAACCAAAAAACAAAACCAAAAAGAAAAGACTCCCCGACCTCCTAAGAGGAAGGAGTCGCCCCCACAGCGAAAATTGGATACCTCTAACAGAGAGGAATTCCCCAAGCTTGCTAGTGGCAAAACCACAAAAAAGAACCAAAGGGAAAAAGGTTCAAAGTCCACAGCAATGGTCCCCCCAGTAGAGGATAATCTTTTCTTTGATGAGAAAGATATGTCTCTCCTGTTGAGTGCTGTAGTTTCTGCAGTAGCAACAGCCTTGGGGAGGACCAGTGAGGAGGCGGAGAAAGCAGTGCAGGTCGCAATGACGGCTATGACCCAAACTGTGGCAGCTCTGAAGGGAAGGAAGCTAGAAGCCTCCAAACCGATAGCGAGCAGTGCTCCCCTCCCTAAATCCTTGGATGGCAGGCTAGCTTTGAGAGAAACATTACATGAAACTCCAGCTAGTCTGTCAGGGCAGGCTGAAACTGTGCAGCAGGCCGAGTCTGTACAGCCAAAGTCTCGTCCCTGACTCGAGGTGGCACTTCCACCCTAGGCCCTACACCCCTCGGTAGAGCCTTAACCGGAGTGTCTGACTTAGAGGAAGTTGTACAATCCTCAATCAACGAGGATCTGTATTTATCTGATGCCACCAGCACTGGGGCATCTGAAGCTGAAGCAAGTGACACTGAGTAACCATCATGGCACACAATCTAAGCATACTGCAGTGGAATATCAGTAGCTATAAAAGCAAGAACTCCTTTCTCAAGTTAATTGTGCGAGCAAGGAGCATTGACGTCGTCAAGCTCCAGGAGACACTAACTATGGGATCCGTGTGCTTCTCAGGATATCATGCCTTCACCACTCCAAACCTGGATGGTACCAGAGGCCTGATGACCTTGGTAAAAGAAGCTATCCCTTGCTCCTTAATAGCCAACCCACCGCACTGTGGAGATGGTGTTGAATCTCTTGCTGTTGAGATTCAGCTACCGGGGGGGCCCTATAAAAATATATAATATTTATAGCAAACCAATGTGTGAGAGCTTAGACCTAAACCAGGTCTGTGCTACTGCAGCACAAGACCGAGTGATCATAGGGGGAGACTTCAATGCACACATGGCCATGCTGAATCCCCGCAAAAGGCCGAACGCGGAAGGCATTCACATAGCAGAAGTGCTTGAGACATTCCCTGAGATCGCTCTTCTCAACACCAAAGAACCAACGCATGTGAAGGGAGGGGTCCGAGACCTCACCTTTGCCACTGCAACAATGGTGGAGAAAATTTGGTGGTGTGTCGATGATACGGTTACTAGTGATCACTACGGCATAGTCACCACACTAATGGATGCATTAATGCACTAATGGATCACATTCCTAAATGGAAAACAGACAAGGCCAACTGGTTTGCCTTCCAGGAAGGCTTGGCTCGATGTCTGAAATACAATGAACCCAATAACAATAATGAAAACGTGGATGTGCTAGAGGCAAGGCTAATCCAGGCCATAAACCAGGCAGCCTCACAAACCATCCCCAAAACTCGCCCATGGTCCAGAACTCACAAAGACGCCTGGTACTATAATGACGAGATCAAAGAGGTCAACCACAGGGATTAATATGTGTAGAAAAAACTTCCGACGGCAAAGATCTCCCGACAATCTGGCCCTGTTGAGGGAAGCTGTCGTGGATGCCAAATAAACTGCCAACAGAGTAAGGCAGGAAAAATGGCTGGAATGGTGCCAAACCTTTGGGCACCAGACCAGCCCTACAGAGTTGTGGAAACGGGTCAGGCAAGCGACAAGCCGCCAAGCCCCGGAATGCACTCATCATGACCCACAATCAGAGGCTAACAGATTGGTGCTTGAGTTCTCTGCCAGAACCAGCACCAACAATCTGCCTCCAATGATGAGAGAAAAAACAACAAAACTTAAATCCAGAAAGACTTGCTCTCATAAGAGACAAGGCACTCGAAGCTGATGAAACGGATGCCTTGTTCTCTCTTAGGGAACTAAGAAAATCATACAAATCCAGTTCTGGGTCAGCACCAGGATCTGATGGGATCTCTCACCCCATCATTTCGCATCTAGGCCTTGCAGGAGAACTTGCATTCTTGCAGGTTATCAACAAATCCTGGCAAACAGCCACGGTGACCCAGAGTTAGAAACAAGCCACAATAGTTACCATCCCAAAACCAAAGGAGCCTGGCAAGTACCGCCCCATCTCTCTTCTCAGCTGCCTGGGTAAAACAACTGAGAAGATGGTACTCAACAGGCTCCGATGGAAAACGGGTCCCCCTCATGAACACCTGCACGGGTTCACAAGGGGTAAGAGCACTGCTCATAGCATTTCCACACTCTTAAGCACAATCTGCACCTCGCCCGCCGTGGTTGTCTTCCATGACCTGGAGAAGGCTTTTGAACTGGCAAGTCCGCTTGCCATTCAAGAGACCCTAATCCACAAAGGAGTCAAAGGCAGACTCTTGGCCTGGATAGCTGACTATTTTAAAGATAGATCAGTAAATGTCAGATTTCAAGGCCACCTCTCACAGCACATGCCACTTGAAAATGGAACTCCTCAGGGAGGGGTTCTTAGTCCAGCCCTGTTTAATACCCTCATGTCCAACATACTCGACATTCACCTGCCAGAGGGATGCAAGATCATCTCTTATGCAGATGACTTGCCAATCATAGCCTCTGGCAATCACTGCCTTACTAGAGCTCAGCGTTGTCTGAACCTGGTGTCCGAAGAGTGTTGTAGGACGGGTCTAAAATAGCAGCAAAATCCAAAGCAATGGCTCTGAGAACCAATGTCAGAAACAAAAAACTCGCTATACAGGGTATGGATCTGGAATGGGGGAAGGACTATCTATACCTTGGTGTATGGATAGGACACACACTCACTTTCAAAAAGGAGATCCAATACCTGCTTGACAGAACCAAGGAAAGACTGTCAGTCATGAAAGTCATGACAGGGAGACACATAGGAGCAAGACACAAAGTACTAAGATCATTCTATGTACATGCTGTCCGTCCTATTATTGACTATGCATCTGTCGCCCTCATTGCTTCCAGCACAACATTAAAAGAAAAACTGGAAACAATACAAAACGAAGCAGCCAGGATAACTCAAGGTGCACCTAAGTGGACAAAGGTCATCAACCTCCTCATGGAAGCTGATTTACCGTCCATGGACACCAGAGTTCTCAGACGCCTACAACAAGATTACCAGTTGTTTGCGAACAATTCCTGGCTCACACATACAGCTAAAAGATTCATTGCTTGCTAAGGGTATGGACTCCCCTCACCCTGATTACAAAGAACTCCCGCCGTGGGCAAACGAAATGATCGAATTCTCAATTCTAAATCTCACAATGAGAAAAGATCAATATTCCATGCCTAGCCTAAAGGCACAAGCACAAAGGGTCATTGAACAAAAAAACTCCCGGGTAGTATAACTTACTACACGGACGGATCCGTGGATCCAATAAACCATACTGCAGGCGCCAGCTTTGCAACAAAGGATACCACAGCATCCATTAGGGTCACTGACAATGCCTCAACGCTTCAGGCTGAAACGGTTGCGATCATGGAAGCATTGACACACGCGTCCCTGAGGGGAGGGCACGTTGTCATTCATACAGATTCAAGAGCAACTATTGACAGCTTACAGCATAGCATGCCCCCAGATAACATCTACCTCTTGACAACAGTACTAAACATAGCCCAAAGAATCCTTAGTCAAGGTAGAAGAATCATCATAAACTGGGTCCCAAGCCACATAGGTATACAAGGGAACGAGCTTGCTGATAAACTAGCCGATAAGGGCAGGGGTATGCCCCCATCCTCCATGATCGTTAAACCCAGCCGAAGGGACTGAGCCAAGGTACCAAAGCTGCAGCGTGTGCGGTCCTCCGGGGAGCACATAGAGAAAACATCACAAAATCGCTCGCTGCCAAGTGGTACTCAGATGCTTCAGGCTATGAGCCACTGGCCCTTCCTCCAAATACAAAAAGAGGTACCGAAGTCATACTATTCAGACTAAGACTAGGTTACCAATGCGCTTGGCAAATTATTGACAATGAGACTGGGAGGTTATGTAAACACTGCAGCGAGCCTAACGCCACCCTGTTACATTACTTGCAGAATTGTGTACACACACAATTTCTGAGGCAGGGACCACCACCCACAGCCGCCGGGCTGGTAAAAAGGGTGTGCAACATGCTTTCTCCGTGGCAGCTGGATCGCTTGCTTGCAATGCAGCCTCCGCGATAAGCATGCAGTTCAAAGAAAACATCTGAGTTAACTAGAAATAGTTAACACAGGCCGGGCCACTCCAGAGAAAAGGCCCGGGCGAAGCATGACTTCACAAATCTAACTGAACTGAAGTGAACTCTCCTCCAGGCTAGTACAGTGGTAACGTGTCGGCCTCTCATCCGAGGGATCGGCGGTTCGCGCCCCGCCCAGGCGCGAGAAGTTGCAATTGCCGCCCGGAGGTTACTGCTGTGGCTGGGCACCACGGTAGGTAAGTACTAAGCTCTGTCGCGTCAGCACACGCTGACACACGTTGATCGAATCGACATTAGTCGGCACAGGCCGGGATCCCCCATACCCCTGGCGAGGTTCAGCTTCGCATATGACTTATTCTTATATCCTCTCCTGATATCCATTTCGGTTTTGTTTGAAGAGGAACTCGTGAAAAGTTCGAAACGTCACGCTTATTTTCAATTCTCATTGTGGCTAGTTTCATTTTCACACACTCACACTCACACACACACACACACACACACACACACACACACACACACACACACACACACACACACACACACACACTATATATATATATATATATATATATATATATATAATATATATATATATATATTATATAGAGAGAGAGAGAGAGAGAGAGAGAGAGAGAGATATAGACAGACATACATATAAACATACATACATACATACATACATACATATATATATATATATATATATATATATATATATATATATATATATATATATATATATATATATATACATATATATCATACCGCCATAAAGCCTGCGCTGAATATCCGTAATCAGGAAATTCATAACCAAACGGCATGTCGTAACCTCATTTCCTGCGACAGCGCCGTTGTGAATGATTAATGATCATATTTATTGATTTCTTGAAAAAAAAAAAAAAAACTCTGAGACTCAGTTCGAAGACATAACCTCAACGAAAACACATTTTCCTGAACTCGAACGCCATTCCTAATTAAACGATCAGATGTTTGACGACGCCATCGGCAGAAGTTGACGCTCCATAAATCAAACTTTGGATCTACATTTTATCGAACTTTTCCTCTTGTGACAGGACAAAGTTTCGGAGTGACCTGATTATCCGGCTGAGGATCTTGTTTTTTTTTTATTCCTCCTATTCTCCTTTCTTGATCCTTATTCTTTTCTTTTGTTTTGCTTGATTTGGGGTTTT
>NW_020871484.1:131919-136919 GCF_003789085.1 Penaeus vannamei | reverse complement strand
TTAACCAATGGCAGCTTTAAGCCCTACTCCAAAATTCCAGCTAGTGGCAAACCGAAAACAACTGAGTGTGGTTCAATCGCATTTCAATTCGTGCCGTTTAAATACGCGTTTATTTAGTAAAAGAATCAAGACCACACTTCATCAGTTGGTAGACCTCACACTGTATTTGGTCAGGAATACTACACTTCCAAGAACGAACATAACTGTCCTAAAATCAATCATAGTCAAGTCGTTGATCAGTTAAAGGGAGACAATGTTTCAATTCCTCTGTTAACGATTGGAAAAACAAATTCACGAGATTGACGGCAGCGTTCTACTACTATGGGATCCTCTCTCTCTCTCTCTCTCTCTCTCTCTCTCTCTCTCTCTCTCTCTCTCTCTCTCTCTCTCTCTCTCTCTCTCTCTCTCTCTCTCTCTCTCTCTCTCTCTCTCTCTCTCTCTCTCTCTCTCTTTCTCTCTCTCTCTCTCTCTCTCTCTCTCTCTCTCTCTCTCTCTCTCTCTCTCTCTCTCTCTCTCTCTCTCTCTCTCTCTCGTTAGGATTTCCTAGTATTTTTTGGCGTTATTAGAATTCTATGACTGAGTGATAATCCTTCTGCTGTATCCCCCTTTCAAGTAGTTACATATTATGTTCTCAACATGGTATTATTTCTTATGATCCATATTAGCCATATTACTATCACAGATTTAACTCATCAAACTGGTATCATTTAGTTAATAGCTGTGAGGATGTTAACTTTAAAAAGAGTTAATTAAAAAAAATATACATTATTAACAGAATAATACTATATACCCAAGATGCAATGCCAAGTACATAAATTAATTTGCCAATAATAAAACATTTGGGTTCTTTATAATGCAATAAAATAACCGCACCACGTTATTTAATAGCTTACAACTGTACGCTTAAGACAGACATGCAAAAAACATTTCAATTCAAGCAAGCTGTTATAAATATAACATTAGAATAGGCAGTTCTCATGTGCAAATACTGGAATCGCAGAAGAGAATTATTGATAGTGAGTAAACTAATTGTTTAACAAGAAATCAAGAAACTGTCTTAGGCAAGATGAGATACGTAAATCAAGCGATTTCAAGTTCTTTTTTAATGTCCTTACACAATAACTATGTCAAAGCTTTAGATCATTTCCATTAAAGAGTAAATATGTACATGAAATAATAATGATAAAAAACATCTTAACTGATTACTTTTTTCAGTAAGCAATTCTGGCTTCGTCATTTTCATTCTTCAAAAACTTGGATATGTACTTTCTCTTAGTTCATTCTTAGTTTTAGTTTTAGTTTTCTCAGTATTCCTTTACCTTCATACAGAAGAAAAAAGGATGAATCCCGATATCTAAAAAAAAACAAAAAACAAAAAACAACAACAAAAAAACATCGTACAAAATACTTTACATCCTTCATTTCATTAAATACGTTATGTAATAAGACAGATTCGCTCTGATGAGAAAGGATGTTGTGAGCTGGTAATTCTTCCTGACCTTGTTGGATCTCCGGTTAGAACTCTCATGACCTTTATCTGTCCTTCAGGCGATACCAGTTACCTCATATTTTCATTCTGTCAATAGCGTGCAGCTCCGTGACGGATGCATCATGTCCGCTTATGACAATTATGAGATTTTTCTAGATTTTTATTTTTAGTTTTAGTTTTTCAGGAGGAATTTTTGAACGCAAGCCTAAGGAAAGAGTGGAAAATCAAAGTTGTTTGTGAAGTGACCTTTGAAATTGTCTACGGTGCTAATGGCAGAGAGATCTGTTTGCAAGCGTGATGGAACTAACACTTGGTATAACCGTGAATATCTCCTTTAAAGACTTACAGAATATCCAACGCTTCTCTGCTAAGTGAGGTCGCTATAATATCACATATCATCCTTGTACTGTATCGAAATCTTTGGGAATCCATTTTCCATGAAAGGATAATGGGGGAGTTCGGCTTATGCGAAGGATATTCAACAGACATGCTAGTTTGAGGAATGCAAGTTTTCCTGATATTAGCCAGATTGAATAAAATGCAAAAGTTCGTACATATATGGGTTACTGATCTGGAAAAAGGTTTTACGGAATATATTGAAACCGATCTTTACTTGTCGCCAATATTATTTCTGGGATAAAGAAAGTATTTGGGATATTCTGGGATAAAGAAAGTATTTGTTAGTCGCTGTCTCCGTTTTCCGTTGAAAATCTCTCAGACTAAGATAGATTCACCATTTTCCCATTTTTTTCAGGTGAGGGCTATGAAAATTTTTCCCACTTTATGGCCAAAGCTTTTTCAATACCTCTGGTTATGGTAGTACACTATATAAACAAACAGTGTGATGGAAATCTGTATGACACTAAGAATCTTCCGACACAACACGGAGAATCTTCCGCGATAACCGTAGTGAAAGGGTTAAATCCGGTCTCTCTAAATTATAAAGATTTTAGGGGCGTGGTCCGTTGAGTATTCTAGATTGTTACATTCCACATGAAACTACGAAATGGTTAAACTCCTCTGTCATTAAATTGTAGAGCAGTTAATTCTTTAAATACAACGTTTGAATAAAAATGTTTACAGGGGAATGGAATGATAGGCAAATTAATAAAGATCTCGACCTTGATTTTTTATTTTTTCATTAGAACAAATTTAATGTCACTCTACGGTACGCACCTACTTGGATATTCTTTAACAGCTTCCCAAATATATAGAAATGAAATATAGACAAACTAATAGCTAAAAAAATAAAAATAAAACAGATATATAACAACAACGATTGCACACACCTACTTAGCTGTGCTTCAATACCTTCCCAAACATATAGAAATGAAATATAGACAAACCAATAGCTGAAAGAAGGAACATAAATCAACAAAGAAAACAGAAAAGAGAGTAACAGCGACTGCAAGTGTCAGCAAAATACGGGAAAGGAGACAGTCCCGCGAAAGTCTTCTCGCCGTGCCTTCACTTCCTCATACAAATGTCGACCTCACCTCACCAGATGGCCTCGTGTGTCAGGTTGACGAGACTCCCCCGATTTTCTTGTCTTGATCTTGTCTTCTCTTCTTTCTACGCCTCGTGTCTGCCTGTGCATCTATTTTCTCTTGTTCTGATCTTTACCTATTTATTATTATTATTATTATTATTATTATTATTATTATTATTATTATTATTATTATATATATATATATATATATATATATAATATATAATATATATATATATATATTTGTGTCTTTAATGCAGATAGAACAGATAGACAGATAGACAGACAGCTACAGGTAAGCTGACAGACAGGTAGAGCAATACAGCCAGAATCACAGCTAGAAAAAAAGAGACTGACAGGTAGAAAGATGAGAGAGAGAGAGAGAGAGAGAGAGAGAGAGAGAGAGAGAGAGAGAGAGAGAGAGAGAGAGAGAGAGAGAGAGAGAGAGAGAAGGGGGGGAGAAGGGGGGGAGGGAGGGAGAGAAAGAGAGAGAGTATATTAAGGGTAGAATTTGTATTCGTTGGATGTCATTGTAATTACAGTAGTATTTCTGTTTTTGTTTTTGGATGGACAGGGTACATTTTGCTTTCCTTTGAGAGAGAAAACAAAAATGATTTTGATTTATAATAAATGTTGGTATTATTGTCAATTGTGAATAGTATTGCAGTAACATTAATTGTTGGTGATATTCATTTATCAATTTATTGGTTCTTTTGTTATTCCCGTTTTCATATAATTTCATCATTTTTTGTTATCATTATTCTTATCGGTGATAATATTGATAATAGTAATAATGGCGATAATGATAAAAAAGTAACGGCAATTATAATTACTGCATCTTTATTGTCATTATTAATTCTATTACCATTACTATTACAATCATCAGTATCACTATTGCTATTATTATAAATATTTCTTTCATTATCTTTATTATCTTTATCGTTTTAACTCATCATCACTACTATCTCACCATCACGATTTACTTTTATTAATAACGTTATTACTTGTTTCAGACCGACGTATCCGTACATTCACTTTTTTCCATACCTCAACTCTCTATTGGTAAGTTGTTGAAATGATCATTGGGAATAAGATAGGTCTATGGCCTTTAATCGAAATGTAATTAAATAAATGAACATTCGAGATTTTTCTGAGCCTTTTGAATGGGGTCTTTCAAATTCAACTGGAATAGCAATTTTAGTTGGCGAAAAGAGATGAGAAGAGAGAGAAGAGGAGGGGGAGGAGAGAAAAGCCGAAATGCAGATAGATAGATAGATAGATTGAGAGAGAGAGAGAGAGAGAGAGAGAGAGAGAGAGAGAGAGAGAGAGAGAGAGAGAGAGAGAGAGAGAGAGAGAGTGAGTGAGAGAGAGAGAGAGAGAGAGAGAGAGAGAGAGAGAGAGAGAGAGAGAGAGAGAGAGAGAGAGAGAGAGAAGCAGAAATGCAAATAGAGAGGCAGACACACACCTACAGGTAAACTGACAGACAGAGAAAGAAAGCCACTATCACATTAAAAAAAAAAAACAGACTGACAGCACAGATGAAGATGAGAGAGAGAGAGAGAGAGAGAGAGAGAGAGAGAGGAGAGAAGAGAGAGAGAGAGAGAGAGAGAGAGAGAGAGAGAGAGAGAGAGAGAGAGAGAGAGAGAGAGAGAGAGAGAGAGAGAGAGAGAGAGAGAGAGAGAGAGAGAGAGAGAGAGAGAGAGAGAGGAGAGAGAGAGAGAGAGAGAGAGAGAGAGAGAGAGAAGAGAGAGAGAGAGAGAGAGAGAGAGAGAGAGAGAGAGAGAGAGAGAGAGAGAGAAGCAGAAATGCAAATAGAGAGGCAGACACACAGCTACAGGTAAACTGACAGACAGAGAAAGAAAGCCACTATCACAAAAAAAAAAAAAAACAGACTGACAGGCACACGGGATGAAGATGAGAGAGAGAGAGAGAGAGAGAGAGAGAGAGAGAGAGAGAGAGAGAGAGAGAGAGAGAGAGAGAGAGAGAGAGAGAGAGAGAGAGAGAGAGAGAGAGAGAATAAGA
>NW_020871484.1:121919-124419 GCF_003789085.1 Penaeus vannamei | reverse complement strand
CTAATGGTGCTGGGTGAGGAGGCACTAATGTCCAGTGATTCCATGTGAGAGCTAGAGTGACATTACTAGGCGGCCTTATTGTTGTAGACTACTTATTATCAAAGGCTCAGGAGAAAAAGATGATGACATAACTGACATAGATGGAGGAGTAGCTGGGGAGGATTGAAAAAAGATGAAGAGTATTAAAAGCCAGTGGATTTCGTTCATATTTATTAAACAGATATATCTACGACCCTTCCTTCTTAGCACAAGTTTCTAGGCTCCCACACATAGCTGTGCATAGTATAAACTAGTAGACTTTTAAAAATCCCCCGAACCAAGACTCGACATAATACTCCCGGCGTGGTAGTTGCATCTGTTAATTCGGTTCCCTTATCAAGGATACCGAATTGCGAGATAGGAAAAAGAGGTAAGCAGGAAAGAGAATTAAAACGGATAACAGGAAAGAGTGAAAACAAAACGGGTGAGGAAGACAAAAAGAAGAGGAAAAGAGAAGATGGAATATGAAGGAAAAGAGACACAAAAGCATAAATTGGAATAGAAATAGATAAGATAGAGCATGAAGGAGAAGGAGAAGAGGGAGCATAGGAAGAAGAAGAAAAAAGAGAATAAAAAGAAGGAAGAATAAAGAACGAAAAAGAACAAGAAAAAAGCAAAACAAGAACCAAAAGCCAAAAGCATCAATATTTCACCAAAGTTCAGGCAGGGAAATGGATGCACAAAGGCGCTCGTGGTTCTAAGGGGATCGCTCATCTAACACAAGACCGCCGGTTCTCTTGGTCCCAAACGCATTAACATGTACAGGGCCTTCCTGCTCGGCTAAACATTGGAGACTAGAGTAAGGGGAGTCAACATTATCATCAATAGAGTTTAAATCATCGAGAGATGGAGGATTCAAAAGGGAGAGGAATTGAAAAAAAAACTTGATGCGTATAGTGAGAGAAAGAGAAAGAGAGAGAGAAAGACTGACAGATATGGACAAAGAGAGAGAGAAAAAAACGTGGAACAACAGAGGGGACAAAGAGAAAATGAAGTGAAGTGACTCCCCCCCTCCCCTCCCCCTCCCCCCCAAAAAAAAAACGAAAGAAAAAAGAAAAAAGAAACAGAGACGAACATAGAATAAGTAATTCACGAGGATGATATCGAGGGTGCTGCGAAATGGAGAGGAAACAGGAGTAAACTGAATTAGACTAAGTAATTATAACACAAACGGACAGATAGATGAAGAGATGAAAAGAAAGAAAGAAAAAAGCCTTTAAATGTGTACTATTCTCTCCCAGACAAAGAGCTTATAAAGGAAAGATGAAAAAAACAAACAGATTCCAGGTTTTAGAATATCTGGAATGATTATTTGCCAATCCATTATCCTGGAAAAAAGAGAAGTGAATATCCATCTTTTTTTAATTTGCATAGAATTATAAATTCGTATAATTCTCTCAGCATAAAAGTGGACTTCCCTGTTTGAATATGACATTAAGTGTAATGAATCAATTCTTCCTTGTTTAATACACCCTTTACATCAACCTTCCCATAAATTTTATTTTTCTCTCTATCTCTTTCTTTTCCCTTCCACTATCAACCATCTTCATACAACGTTTCCCACTACTCCTCTTTCAACGTTTCCCACTACTCCTCTTTCAACGTTTCCCACTACTCCTCTTTCAACGTTTCCCACTCCTTCTTTCCAACGTTTCCCACTACTCCTCTTTCAACGTTTCCCACTACTTTCTTTCAACGTTTCCCACTTACTCCTCTTTCAAGTTCCCTTTCCCAACGTTCTCCTCTACCTCCCTCTTTCAACGTTTCCCACTACTCCTCTTTTTCCCCACTTTAACTCCTTCTTTCAACGTTCCCACTACTTCTTTCAAACGTTTTCCCACTTTCAACGTTTTCCCACTTTACTCCTCTTTTCCCAACGTTTCCCTACTACTCCCTTTTCAAACGTTTCCCACTACTCCTCTTTCAACGTTTCCCACTACTCCTCTTTCAACGTTTCCCACTACTCCTCTTTCAACGTTTCCCACTACTCCTCTTTCAACGTTTCCCACTACTCCTTTTCCCCACGTTCCCCACTACTTCCTCTTCAACGTTTCCCACACTACTCCTACTCCCTTTCAACGTTTCCCACATCCTCTTTCATTCAAAATGCGCAAGCCTCATCAATGAAACAGGCTCCTCCTCGATCTAAAACGTTTCCTCTGAATTTCTCTGCCGCGTCCGGGAATAATGAAAAACACTGATGCACGTTGTTTTACCAGGATATGCCTGGTTCATTCCACTTCCGCGTTTGCAGGGAGTGGACGCTGTTCGTCTGAGACGTTTGACAGAGTCCTGAGAGAGAGGGGGTGGGTGAGCGAGAGGGGGAGGGGGTCAGAGGGGGAGGGTATGAGAGGGGGAGGGGTTGTGAGAGGGAGCGGTGTGAGACGAGGGAGGGGCGTGAGAGAGCTCGAGGGGGAGGGGTCAGAGGGGAGGGGCTGAGAGAAGGGAGGGGTGCTGTGAG
>NW_020871484.1:111919-114419 GCF_003789085.1 Penaeus vannamei | reverse complement strand
ATACACGCACACGCACTCTCGTACGCATGGCAGCACGCTTACACAAACAGAGACGCATGCACACACACACACATACACACACGCACACACATAGTATAATCCATATTCATACGATTATTTATGTATATTGCAGTGTTGCAAAGTTAAAACTGCAGATGCAAGTATTGAAAAGACAGGTAATTGTGGAAATTCCTGAGCAATGTGTGAAATCATTTCAGCTTAAAAGCTCGCGTTTTTTTTTTTTTTTTTCTTTTTTTTTTTTTTTTTTTTATTTTTTTTTTTTTTTTTAGTGCGTGTGGGCAATTTGAAGCGTAATCCTTTATTTTACGAAACGCACTTTCCTTTACAAGAACAAGACGCTGGGAACATCAGTAAAAAGTTTTTAAACTTGTCTAATCACCGGGAGCGAAAAACTTCTACGGTACACCAATATTACCTGAAAAAGCTCAAGCAAGAAATCTAATTATATAAATATTCTTCGCTTTTCTTTTGTCGGCCTTTTTGTATCGTGTTTGAAAGGCTACAGTCCGATTTTGTTTAGTTTCATCAATCACAGGCGAAACAACGGTATCACCACTACACATGCTCGCAACCAGCACGTCGAACAGCTCACTACACGTTCACACACACACAAAGAGCCCGCATCAGCACAACGCGGTCAACAGACCCACACACTCGGTGGTGGAGTAAGTAGGCGCCGGCGTGGCGAGGTGAACGCGGATAAGAGGATGTACGTGCACGTCAGTCGTTGAAAGTAGAGGGGTAAGTGTATTGATCCAAGTAGTTGTGTTGGTGGGTGCTAGGGTTAGTAGGATAGCAATCGTCCGATGGTTTCGTGCCATGGAACACAGCAAGCACACAGCGACACCAAAAACACACACACATGGTCGTGCCACCACACACACAACACACACACCAGACGCACAGACAGGAAGCGTCACACAGCCGTCGAAGACACACTATGGAATCGAGACACCAAACACAAACCACGCACACACAACGCCCAGACACACACGACAGTGGCAGTCAATTGATGCACCACACACAGATATATAGTATATATATATATCATATATATATATATATATATAAGAGTAGGGGATATGATAATATGATAGATAGACATAAGCCCGCATAGATAGATAGATAAGATGGATAGACTAGATCAGATAGATAAGATAGAATCGATTGGGATAAGATAGATAGATAGATAAATAAATTATATATATATCTATGAAATCTAAATATTATATCTATTAGCATAGATATAATAATAAAATATATATATTGATATATATATTATATTATATATCCTATATATATGTGAAATATATTATATAGAGGAGAGAGAAGACGAGAGAGAGAGAGAGAGAGAGAGAGAAGAGAGAGAGAGAGAGGAGAGTAGATGCAGATAGATAGGATAGATAGGATAGAAGAGATGATAGATATAGATGTAGATGATAGATTTAGATAGATAGATATACGATATACTATATTTTGACGTACTATTGAATGAAATTGTTCTTAAATTTTACCTCATTACTGATCGTAGTAAAAGGTTTTACCAGGTATCCATACCATTGTAAATATGTTTATTGAGTTATCTCTGCTAGCCTTGCAACAGTATAAGTCCTATATCCAGTTGAAATTAAAATCCCGATCCTGCCATCCACAAAGAAGAACGAAAAGTTTATGAAGCTAACTGATTGTATTACCAGTTTCCTCATTTTTGTTGATTAGGAATACATCTAATTTGCAACCAGACCTTCAGGTGCAGAAGGTCATACTTGTTATTATATTTATACATTATTAATCCATTACTACTAAAAACTATACGCAATCTGAATGGCAGGTGAAGAAGTTAATATGAAAATGATCTTTGCAAAGCGAAGTTCTCCGTTAAAGTCCTGCGGTTCTCATTGCGATCAGTATTGCTCGCAGATTCATGCTTCTTTCTTTTAATCACCAATTTCGTATTTGTCCATTCCACGAATGTCTGAATGCGTCACGTTGATTTATTTTTACTTTTTACTCTTCTTAATAATACCGGATTATTTTTTTTTTTTTTTTTGTTTTTTTTTTTTTTGGGGGGGGAATGAGGTAAGACATTGACAAGCAAAACAGGCAACATGCATAAACGTACACGACATACAAATGAAAGAGAAGAAGGAGGGAGGAGAGAGAGAAGAGAGAGAGAGAGAGAGGAGAGAGAGAGTAGAGAGAGGGAGAGAGAGAGAGAAAGAGAGAGAGAGAGAGAGAGAGAGAGAGAGAGAGAGAGAGGGAGAGAGAGATAGAGAGGAAGAGAGAGATATATAGACATAGAAAGAGAGAAGGATGGATAGATAGATATATAGATACTTTTAAAGATAGGTAGAATTAGATATGATAGAGAGAGAGAGTGGAGAAGAAAGAGATAGATAAGATAGGATAGATAGAAAGATAAATAAATAGATAAATCGAGATAGACAGGAGCAGAAAGACAGGAATAAACCAATATAGA
>NW_020871484.1:101919-104419 GCF_003789085.1 Penaeus vannamei | reverse complement strand
GCACAAAGGGGTGCAGAGTCGTACATAGGCATGGATGCCAATGTAAGCAAAGCAGTTAAGGAAGACGCCCCTGGGGAGTAACCAGCAAAGGCAGTTGGAGGACATCTTCAGCTATTTGAACCAGCTATCTCCTGAGCTGCGATAGCGTCCAGGAGTTAACAATTAAGCTTACCAAGAATAGCTGGGCTGACTGGAGAAACTACCAATGGCACAGGCATCAGACCGCAGTTGACATTTGTAAGCTGGCAAAGGGAGAAAGGTAGTTACCCTTCACCTCACTTCACTTCACCTTCACTTACAGGCGAATATCCAGCGGGACAAAGTGATGCGGTTGAGAAGTGATTCAGGTAAGGAAGTGGAAAGCAGAATGTTGAAAATGTGTTAGTAGAGAAGTGATGTGACTGGAAAAGTCTCCACAAGAAATTTGTTTTTGCTGAAAGTGAATCAAAAGTAGTAAACTCGGTTAGTATTTGTGAACATTGCGAAATCGCTCTCTGAAATGAGCCAGTGTCACTTACAATGTGCCATAGTGTGTCTATTATCAAATCATGTTTATTAATAGATGATATGTCTATTGATTTTGTATGTAAATGATAATTTGTATTATTGACGTCTCTATTTGTTTTCTTTTTAAGTCAGGCGTCTTGCATATCTACTTTTTGTGAGTATGTACAATAAATTTTGTTATATTATGATTTTCCAAAGGAATGTCAATACTTAATCAACAATTAAAAGATGCATTCATTATAATTGTATAGACCCTGCTGAGAACATTTCTATACCTATTTTGAGTTTTTAAGGCACATCAATATATCAACATTTAGTGTTATAACAAACAGATTAAATCATAATAATCTTTTATAAATGATTTGTTTGTTGGAATGTTAACAATTCAATAAGAGGCAAGTTAAAGATTTTTAGCGGCTTTTCGTCAGACCAGATCATTGATACCCCGCACACAGGCGTGTGGAGTGCGGGTATTAAGATTCGTGTTTTCCCCAGGTATTGGAGGTCGTGATGCTTGTTAAGTGAATTAACATTATTGTGCATCCCTGTGTATTGAATTGTGATAATTAAGAACGGATCGTTGCTTCACACCGCACACTGAGAAAATATGTGAAAACCACGCCATGACACTTACCTAGTTGGGAAATGTTTATATATTTCTAGACACACACACACACATATGTTATATGAACACACACATATATGTTAAATGAAAAAAAAACACACACACACAATATATATATATATATATATATATATATATATATATATATATATAATATATATATATATTATATATATATATATATATATATATATATATATATATATATATATATATATATATATATATATATATATATATATATATATATATATATATATATATATATATATGTTTTTATGTTATTCTCTTTTCCAATAACCCCTTTTTCTCTCTCTTTCTCTCTCAATATCTCTCTTTATCCTTCTCAGCCCGCCCGCTTTCTCCTGCGATTTTTTTATGAATTAAAATCACGGATTAAATTGCACTGATCGCAAAGGATTCAAGAGAGCAAACACGAGCAGAAAAGATCTTACACATGTTCTCAGAGATACGGCGAGCTTAGACAGAGAAGCTTGGCAGACAGAAGAGATTGGAAGCCAGACGAGAATAAAGGGATTGGTTGCAATTATGATTCGCCTCAATTATGCACAAAGAGGGGAGTGATTTGAATCAGTTGATGCTAAAGGGTTAATGCAAGACGAATGATGAGCTTCCTAAAGCAAGCACACTGGCAAAGACAAGGACTCGGGACAAAGAACTGGAAGCCTTTTGTGAGAGATTGCAAATATCTTTTTATTAATGTATTACAGATATTTCTCAAGCACGGACTCCTCATACAAGATGGAGGAAACGCACAGACACACATATAAATACATGCACAGATACACATACACACATGTACTCACACTAACACATGCACAGATCCGCATACACACACACACACACACACACACACACACACACACACACACACACACACACACACACACACACACACACACACACACACACACACACACAACTCCTCTTTCACATTTCAGAAACAGGCTAAAACGAAAACGCATCTCGCAGAAAAGCAGCATAAACAGTTATTGAAATTACTTCCGTGTACATTAATGAATTTCAAGGAAAATCATTATGCATTGCCAGCAAACCCGGTTAAAGTAATGATCAATTAAGTGTAGATTAAAATTGGGGAAGAAGTGAAACAGAGACGGTGTGAAATCAGAACGCAACGGAAAAGACGAACAAAGAGAATAAGAAAATTAGAGACAGACAGAGGCAGAGACGAGAAATGCAGAGAAAAGAATGGAGGAATAGACAAAGAGAGAGAAAAAAAAATCTGTGATACAGAGAGAAGAGAGAGAGACCGGGAGATAGCCAGACAGAAACAGAGACAAAGAGAGAGAGCGAGGGAGAGAGTAAAGAAAGAGAAAGAGATGAGAA
>NW_020871484.1:69422-71922 GCF_003789085.1 Penaeus vannamei | reverse complement strand
TGGTACAGGTATGGTACAAGCACAGGTATGGTACAGCCGCACAGGTATGGTACAGCACGCACAGGTAGTAGGTATGGTACAACACGCACAGGTATGGTGTATACAGCACGTACAGGTACACGCACAGGTAGGTATGGTATAGGTACACGCACGGTACATGTACGCACGCACAGGTATGGTACAGCACGCACGTAGTATGGTACATGGTACACGCACAGGTATGGTACAGCACGTACAACTCGCACAGGTATGGTACAGCACGCACAGGTATGGTACAACTCGCACAGGTATGGTACAGCACGCACAGGTATGGTACAGCACGCACAGGTATGGTACAACTCGCACAGGTATGGTACCGCACATATGTACAACTCGCACATGGTACAGCACGCACAGGTATGGTACAACTCGCACAGCACGCACAGGTGCTATCTCGGGATCACATCAGAGCCATTTAATTTTAAGTTGAAGTTGCGTGAAGCGAAGACCGGAGCCAAGTGACCGAGCCGACGGGGGTCGCCTCCGACCTCAGTGAAGGCGAGGAGTCGGACCGCTTCGGGATTCACGAGTCGGAGGTGGAAGCAAATGAACCCGACAAGTCGAGGAACCAGGAAACTTTGAAACTACCACCTTAACCCTTCATACACACACACACACACACACACACACACACACACACACACACACACACACACACACACACACACACACACACACACACACACACACACATATATATATTATATATATATATATATATATATATATATATATATATATATATAATGTGTGTGTGTGTGTGTGTGTGTGTGTGTGTGTGTGTGTGTGTGTGTGTGTGTGTGTAAATATATGTAAGTATATATATACATGTATATATATACATATATACATACTTATATATGTATATATAGAGTGAGAGAGATATAGATATAGATATATAGATAGACAGACAGGAATTTATAACCTCTCTGACAGGGACATACACTTCCTTTGTTGGGTCGTGTATGAGTGGATAGAGTGCCGTCTGGCGATTTCTTTGCAATGGCGGTGGGGGCTCGAGTCCCTGTCAGAGAGGTTATAAATTTATGATATCAAATGCGGCCAGTGCATTATTCCATCTTTCATAGATAGACAGATAGATATGCGTGTCAGACAGATAACACAAATAAACATAATATCATAACATCAAGGCCTATTATTTCATTACATAATTATGGAAAATAGCAGTAATAATCATACAGAGAGTAATAAAACCGTAATGTCTTCAATCAATCCCATTTACGTCCTTTAACAGTGAAAATGAAAGAGAGCAAAACATATTTCGAAATTTCATTATCCTTCTTAAGGAATCGAAGTCCTTTGGTGATCCCTTCTCGGCCAGTCCAACCTTTAGATCCTCGACGAAATCCAAAATAATGGCCTCAGTTAATAATCCAGATAGAAATCAGACCTCGGAGATAAGTCTACGGACATTCCCGCCACGTTTGGGTAACTGCCGTCTTCATTCACTTGAACAGAGTGAGATAACGAGGCACAGCGTCTAATTAATGATACGTTAGACTGATGACGACGCTAATGACGTCCCATTCAGATGATAAGCGTAAGGAACGTAATTATCAGAGGGGAAATTAATGCCATTATTATCCTTATTTCTATTCTACCAAAGAAAATGCAAATTTAGGAGACGAGAGGAAAACTGATTATAAATTTCGGAGGCGAAGTGGAACGAAAAATAAGACTATAAACAAAGGATATAAAGGCGATGCACTAATCTGAATAAAGGGAATTTGGCCCGTACAGCTACAGTTTAAACTGAGATTCTGAATTTGATGCCACGGAGAGTTAATAGTTAATTCTTCCTTTTTTTTTTTTAGCCAAACATGATATTGGACTAAAGATCAACTCTAATAGCCTTTTCGCGGTAATGCATAAGCTATTAGAGGTATAATAGAGCAATATGTGCTAACATGATTATCTACAACGCAATAAAGCAAAAGTCAATGAATGTCATGGAGAGTTATAAGTATAATATAGCAAAAATAAAACAGTCCATAAATGAAAAGAGAAATGAAAAATGGAAAGGTAAGCTCCCAAGAAGATGAAACCCACGTAGATACTTACGCAAAGAATGAAGAGATAACAATTTAGATATTCCTTCTGCATATCCGTACACGCATGGCATACAACCAAAACATACAAAGCACAAAAGATTGATAGAACGTGAAAAAATTAATAAATAAAAAATAAAAAAATAAATAGATAAAAATATAAATGAATATATAAAAAGAAACGGACGCTGACATCTTCCCGCGATGTTTATTTTATCCTTCCTTCTCTCTTTGTATCCAAAATCCATAAACGCCTCCGGGTCTACCCATCATGTCAGCCAGCATATCCACGCATATTACTCCCCTTCTTCAACACACCCTTTCTCTTGTAGACGCTCATGTTATCTCGCAGAATCTTAACAATCTTTCGGAAAATGTCGACTTTTCTAGCG
>NW_020871484.1:30000-32500 GCF_003789085.1 Penaeus vannamei | reverse complement strand
TATGTTTACATATCTAATCCTGACGACGCCCAATTAACGCAAAGAACCGTGCATGTTTGTACTCGTCCACTTGCGTCGCGGACACATGTCAACAAACCTTGTTGACTCACAGCCTAGAGGGAACGGGCAGGGGAGAGGCAGAGGGGGGTTGCGAGGGTCGACATGCCAAGCGGTGGGAGGGGAGGGGTCGAAACTATGGGTGTGGGTGGGTGGGTGGGTGGGTGGGTCGCCGCTAGGGTGGGGGAGAGGGTCGAAGCTTCCTTCAATTGCACTCTATTTTTTGGCGCGTAAGGTGTAGGGAAGCGATAGCATGAACGGGGAGCGTTGTTGGAGTTAGAGAAAAATGAGTTGAACTTCAGCGAAAACGACGCTGGATAATTAGGTAAACTTTACTAATTGGAAAATATGCTTGTAATAGGACACGCTATTACAAGTAAACAGTGGTTAATGGGTAAGTATATCCGCTAGATCTCAGACCGTAAAAAGGTCGATCATATTTAAATCTACAATTGCTGGAAACGTGCACTCATGTACAACGAGCAAAAAGAACGACTAACAAGTAAAAAATACACAAGAACAAAACGAAAACAAACAAACATAATTTCCATACTGAAAACGGTAGTTAACGAAAAAAGTTAATGAACAGAAATCCAAAAATAACCTGCTTTAACTAAAAAACAAAGTAATGATGAAAAGTACTTGCTTCTTTCGAAAGAGAAAGAAGACTTGTAACTACGGTGAAAAAAAAAAAAAAAAACGAACAAAAGGAATGGAAGCGAATCAGGGAGACAACTGAAATCTTTAAATGTGATAAACTTTAGAGTAAAAGCATAAATAAGGAATTGCGATGGTGATTTTTATTATCATTATTTATATTGTTATTATTATTCTCC
Source organism: Penaeus vannamei (assembly GCF_003789085.1). NCBI lineage: Eukaryota > Metazoa > Arthropoda > Malacostraca > Decapoda > Penaeidae > Penaeus > Penaeus vannamei. The sequence continues at coordinate 31,607 of NW_020871484.1, read as the reverse complement.
TTATCATTATTATTATGTTTATTATTATTATCTTATCATTATTATCATTATTCTTATTAGTATTGTTAATACTATTAATATTATATTCACTAGAGTATTTTACACGTTTGTAAGTAATAAGGGAGTAATATAGTGAAAATGTGTTTCCCATTTTCTGTCTCTATTTACACAAAACACAATACAAGTATTTACCAGTTTGCAGGTAGGGTTCACATGCTAGGCAAGGATAGAAAAAATATCAACGCCATTATTATACTGTGGCAGAATAACGTAACCCTATTGAATATTAATCTAGGAACGGATAGACAAAAACAAACAAACAAACAAACAAACAGACAAACAAACAAACAAAAAACGCAATAATGTTACATAGATAGTTCACCTAAATGATGGCAATTTATGAATCGTCAGTTGTCAACATCTTGCAACATCCTATTGGAGGGTATTTCTTGTGGGATATTTTTACTACGTTTTGAAATTCCTTTTGGGGGTATCTGGATATTTTCCTAAGGGTACGTGGGAGTATCTTAAGATTTTTTTTCCTTTTTGGCAACAGAGTGCATTCTCAAGAGGTGGCAGGCGAATGTGTGTAGAGGGTAGTCTGTGGTCTCTTGTTCATCTCCTTGCATGCCGTCAGATGGGCAAGGCTGTGTGGGCGTGTTTCTGATTGTTAGCGCTCTATCGTTTCTCTCTTTCTTTTTAATCACACTCATTTGTCACATTCTTTCCTCAGTCTGTCTCTGCCCCCCCTTCTCTCTCTCTATTCATTTTTTATTCTTAACTCTCTCTCTCCTCACCACCTGCTCTCTCTCCTTCCTTTCTTTATTTCCCCTTTTCTCTCACTCTCCCCACCCTCTCTCTCTTTCTACCTACATGTGTGTCTGACCTAATATCTCACTCCGCCGATCTTTCTTCAAAAATGTAGAGAGAGGAAGAGAGAGAGAGAGAGAGAGAGAGAGAGAGAGAGAGAGAGAGAGAGAGAGAGAGAGAGAGAGAGAGAGAGAGAGAGAGAGAGAGAGAGAGAGAGAGAGAGAGAGAGGAGAGAGAGAGAAGAGAGAGAGAGAGAGAGAGAGAGAGAGAGAGAGAGAGAGAGAGAGAAGAGAGAAGAGAGAGAGAATGAGATAGATAGATAGATAGAGAGAGATAGATAGATAGATTAGAGGGAGAGGGGGAGAAGGCTGCATGTCTCATTCTTCAGTCATTATCTTTAATGTCTCCGGCATACGTAAAGCTAGAAAGACCTACGCGTGAGAGCACATGGGAAATTGGTCTCACTGAAATGCACTGCGTGGATGTATAGAAGAAAAACTATACATGAGAATGAAAATTAATAAATTCAGAAGGTTCTTATGTATATATCTTTTTTTACATCTGCCCACAATAAACGCTCTTTGCGTGCATGTAGATTTGAACCACACATACACACACTCACACAGTCTGAAAGAGTAAGGTCGAAAGATAAGAGTGTATAAGATGTATAGAGACAGCAAGATTAAACAGCGATTACATGTTTAGCTTCTTGACAGTATTTAGTGTAGTAGAATTCCAAGTCCAGTTTAATGCGCTGCTATTTTACAGTCAATGTGCTGTATGGTGCTGTGGTAGCG
>NW_020871484.1:15000-17500 GCF_003789085.1 Penaeus vannamei | reverse complement strand
CTGATAGAGTTGTTTCGTTTAATGTTCATAAAAATCATTTTCTTCCTAACACGGACTATGTTCAAGAATAGCACTCCCATGTTACTATCTTCCATTTCTAGATCCTGTCCCCTATGTTCCGCCACGATGGTACAGGGAATTATTTCAAACGAGAAGATCCGAGAATGAACTACTGGACGCTCCTCCGAAACCTCGTCTACAATCTGGAGCGTCCTTTTATTTTCGAAATGGGGCTCATCCGGTCACGTCCTTGCTGGATATCAAGTAATCCATTTCTTATAATTGGGAAGATATCCACGTTAGGACTTTCTGTGTCCCAGCAAATCTTAACCCTCTCTATATCCCCTTTAACTTTTTCTCCCTCCCACCTGAGTTCATTTCTTGCTGCCAGGATGATACGCTGAGATCTACATGGCGATCTGCTTGTCGTTTCGCACTCGGGATTTCGCTTTCGCTTCTGCTGGTCCACCACTTGGCGTCGCCCTCCGTCACTTAGAGTCAGGGGAAGCTTCGGTCTTCGCATCTGCGTCTTGTCCTGTTGGCCATAATGTTTGTGTGGAATTCGCTCGAGTCCTTGCGATATTATTGTATTTTTTTATTGTTTTCGTCCAGCTTGTTTGTTTTCATCTTCATATGGCATCCGCTTCGCCTCGTGTTGTTTCACGGTGGTGATAGCCCTAAATCTCCGAGAGTTGTTAGCCCGCAAGGGGTGCCGGAAATGTGAGTGGAGCCAAGCGAAGGAACGGTACCGTGAGCTCCCGGTCGGAGTTATAGTTCCTGGGTCAAAGCGTTGACGCTATTGAGGTCAATGAAGCGACGTTTATGGAAAAGTGCACAGGCTGACCATCACCATTTTCCTGTTGAGACCTATCTCCGTTGAGAAAGAAGGCAGGAGAGGAGAAAGAGAGGAGCGCCCGGCATGAGACGAAGAGAGACACACGACGAGAGACGGAGACGGTCGCCTGAGAGGCGGTGAGAGCCGGATGGTAGGAGAGAGCGGGGGAGAGACGGGAGACGGGTGAAGGGATGAGACAGCGGCGAGAAGGGGGGCGCACCAGCGGGGAGAGAGGATAGGACGGAGAGAGAGAGAGAGAGTTAAGAGTGAGGCGAAAAAGTAACGACGTGAGTACGCGGTGAGAGGTAGGTGAGAGAGAGTCGAGAGAGAGACGAGAGAAGCGACAGGGACGGAGAAGAGAGAGAGAGAGAGAGAGACGGAGAGAACGAGAGAGGAGAAGAAGAGAAGACAGAGAGAGAGAGAGAGAAGAGAGAGAAGAGAGAGAAGAGTGAGAGAGAGAGAGAGAGAGAGAGAGAGAGAGAAGACGAGAGAGAGAGAGAGAGAAAGAGAGAGAGAGAGAGAGAGAGAGAAGAGAGAGACCGAGAGAGCGAGAGAGAGAGGAGAGAGAGAGAGAGAATAAGAAAGAGATTATTATTATTATTGTTATTATTATTATTATAATAATTATTATTGTTGTTGTTGTTGTTATCATAATTATTATCATTATCAATATTGATATTGATATTAATATCAATATTATTATTATCATTATTATTATTATTACTGTTATTATTATTATTACAATTATCATTATTATTATCATCATTATTGTCATTATCGTTATTAACATTAATAATGCTAATTATTGCTTATTTTTGCTATTATTATTGTTAACATTATTATTTTCTTCATCTCCATTATGTTTACAATAATGATAATAATAACATTGATACTACTACTTCTAATAGTGATAATGATAGTAGTAATAATGATAATAATCATAATAATGATAATAATGCAAATGGTAATGATAATAATAAAGCAAATAATAATAATGATAATTAAGAAACCAATGATAATGACTAATATTAATGATAATGATAATGACTGAAAACAAAATAGTAATGAAATGATAATAGTAATGATGATAATAATAATGATAATGATTAAAACAATGATAATAACAAGGATAATGATGATGATGATGATGATGATGATAATGATAACGATGATGATGATCATCATCATCATTACTATTAAAAACATTGCAGCAGCCATACTACTGCTATGATGATATCATTATTTGATAATGTTATCATTCCCGTTCTTGTCACTATTCTGTATATTATCGTGATTCTTATGAGTAACACTGACTGTATGTGATGGCAGAAGTGAATGTGGAAATATACGGGAATGGATTCGTATACCTGAGCAGAATCAACAGATATATATGCAAACATATGCTGTATAAACAAAACATGATTTCTTTTACCTTCCAATATGTGGCTCGGAAAATAGTAAACTGCGCAGCGCATGTCGCCTTTTATCTATCTAGTTTTTATTTTATAGGATGGCGTTCTGATAAAAAAGATAATAATTCCACACACCAAAATCAAATCTTTTTGTCTGCAGATCTTACTTGGATTTTTGTGAGGCGATGATTCTCATACGCACAGCAGACACAAAACAGATCGATGCCTCTTTGCACAGGCGTATGCCAATCAC
>NW_020871484.1:7500-10000 GCF_003789085.1 Penaeus vannamei | reverse complement strand
ATTATTATAATGGTAGTAATAGTAATAACATGATAATAATAAAAATGATGATAATAATAATGATAATAATAGTAATAATACTAATAATGGTAATGATAATAATAACAATAATGATAATAATAACAATAATAGTAATAATAATAATGATGATAATGATGGTGATAATGAAGATGACAATAATGATAATAATAATAATAATAACAATAATAATGATAATAATAATGATGATGATGATAACAGTAATACTACTACTAATAATAAATTACGATAAAAATAATGATAATGACAATAATAACAGTAATGATAATGGTGATAATGATAATAATAACAATGATAATAATGACAATAATGATAATGAAAATGATAGTAATAATAATAATGATGATGATAATAATAATGATAATGATAATAATAACAGTATTAGCAGTAGTAGTTAATTGATGTTTGTAATGATATATTGATGTTTGTAATGATAGTACTTATTATGATAACAACTACAACAATGATAATGACAACATAATAATGGTGAGGATAATGACTACAATCATGATAATAATATTAACAATAATAATGATGATGATATTGATCGTGATAATGATAATATTGATAAAAATAATGATGATAATGATAATACTAGTAAGAATAAGAATGATAATATTAAGAATGGCAATGTTAATAATGATAATAGTTTTAAAGAATATGATAATAATAACAGCAGTAATAGAAATAATAAAAATAACAATAATAATAATAATAATAATAATAATAATAATAATAATAATAATAATGATAATGATAATAATAATAATAATAATAATAATAATAATAATAATAATAATGATAACTATGATAATAATGACTACTAAGAATTACTAATGGAAAAAATAACGAAATGAACAAAAAAAAAAAAAAAAAAAAAAAAAGGAGAAAAGGAAAACATAAAACGAAAGAGAGGATTAGAGATAATGCCAAAACCCAATCGCAAAATGGCCCTCGGGAAGCGCCGTTCGCACGGGAGCGAATGGGGGATTCCAAGGTAATTGGTCAGTGACTTTATAGGTAATACAAGGTGTTAATAGAGGGAAGGAGGGTAAAGAATAAGAAGGAAAGAGAAAGGATGGAAGATAGGCAAATTTGATGATGATGGAGATGGCGATGTGGATGATGGTGAGGATGATGGTGATGGCGATTGGAAAGTTGGCTGAGATGGGGTGATGATAAAGATGACGAGGGTGATTGTGATGGTGAAAATGCTGGTGTACGATTGGGATAACGATGGTGCCGGTGATGGTGGTGATGATGTGTAAGAAATGAAGGGAAAGTAAGGAGAGAAAGGGGGGAAGGCCAGAGGGAGAATGAAGGCAAATAAGGAATAAAAGTTAGTGAATACAAAGGATGAGACCAGACAGAAAAAGAGGAAATAAAAAGAGTCAGAAACAATAAAAGAATAGGGAAAAGGAAAACGAAGTCGACAGAAAAAAGTAAAAAAAGAGAGATTGGAATAAGGTCTCAACTAGCATGACAGAATCCCAAGACTCTTGCAAGACTGAAAATCACAGGAAAATTCGAGGCAATCATCGTCTCCGCGCGAACGTTTTAATGTTTTGTTATTTGACTCCCGCCGCCGCCGCGTCCCGTCTTAGTGAGATGAACGGTAATTGCTTTATAAAAAAGAAAAAAAAGTAAAAAGGGATGAATAAAGATGCTGTTTTAATTGCGTTTTTCTTTTCCCCTGATAATCAAGTGTTCATTTATATGTGATTATTTATTGGGGTAACTATGAACTAAATAGTTTACTGATTTTTCGGTGTTACTTGTTTCAGAAAGGACATTTCCCTTGCGACTTCGGGGGAAAGCGAAACAAATGCCTTAATAAATCACTCGATCGACTCTCCTTGTCCCTTAGGAAAACACTGCAGCGTCAGCGGCGCGATCTCTCAAGGTCTCAAATTCCGGACTTCATGGAGAGAAGGAACAAAAGGAAAAGGAAAACATGGAAGTGCTCTCGCTTATCGCTCCCTCTCCTTCCATTCTTATCCTTAGCCCTCATCCTCTTATCCCCATTATCACCCCTCTCCCATTCTTATCCTCCTATCCCGCTGCCCCTCCCTCTTTCCCCCTTCCCCTGACAACCCTCTCCTTGCCCTCAGTTCCCTTCCCCTGCCCATTGCCACCTGTCCTCCGCCTCCCTCCTCTTGCCCCTGCCTCCCTATCCACATGCCCCACCTTCCCTCCTTCCCCTTCCCCTGCCCCCTTCCACCCTTTAGCCATACACTGCCCCCTGCCCCTTCTAGGAACAGGGGGTGGTCATCTTCCCATCCGCCTCTCCCTTTCCTTCCCCTGCCTCCTACACCATTTCCCGTTCCCTTTGCCTCCTTGGCCCCCTCTCCATCCCGCCATCCCTGCCACCTGCCTTCCCTTCCTCCCGCATCCCTGCCACCTGCCCCTTCCCCCTCTCCCGTCCCGCATCCTGCCGCTTGCCCCCTTCCCTTCCCTCCAT
>NW_020871480.1:89788-99788 GCF_003789085.1 Penaeus vannamei | reverse complement strand
TATATTTAGGTTAGCAGGGAGGAAGATAGGTATATAGACTGATAGACAGACAGACACATAATCAGATAGTCGTATAGATATGAAATAAATAGACAGATACAGACATATACACACATTTATATAAATTCGTTTGTTTTTTTTCTTCTTGTCTGTTGTTCTTCCATTCTATTAGACAGACACATAATCAAATACTCATATAGACAGTGAAATAGATAGACAGTATACAGACACACATATACACACATTTATTTAAATTCTTATTTTCTTCTCTTCTCCGTTGTTCTTCCATCCCTGCCATACTTCCTCTTCGTCCACCTCATATAGATGGGGAAATATATATTCAGATAGACAGATAAAGACACACCTAAACACATCTATATAAATTCTTATTTTTCTTCTTCTCCGATGTTCCTCCATTCCTGCCATACTTCCTCTTCGTCCACCTCGTATAGATGGGGAAATCGATATTCAGATAGACAGATAAAGACACACCTAAACACATCTATATCAATTCTTATTTTTCTTCTTCTCCGATGTTCCTCCAATCCTCCCATACTTCCTCTTCTGCCACCTCGACGAACGTGACTTTCCTCGGAGTGCAGTTTAAGTCCCGAGGTTATGCAAGGGTTAAAGCCGCTTTGCCGGCTGTACGCTGCGTGTGATAAAGGGCCAGTACGTGCGAATCAACAACTTTGGAGGTCTTGTAATTATGAGATTGGACATGTAAGGTAGGCGGGTAAATTCAAGTTGTCAAATTAATTTCGGGTTTTTTTCTTTTCTTTTCTTTCTTTTCTTTTTCTTGTTTTCTATCTTTCTTTCTTTCTTTTTGTCTCTATCTTTTTACATACAGAAAACTATGCTCGTGTGTGTGTGTGGATGGGGAATGCGGTATGTGTATGAATGTATATGTGTGTGTGTGTGTGTGTTTGTGTCTGTATCTGTGTGTGTGTCTGCGCGCGCGTGTGTTTGTGTGTATGTGTGTGTGTGTGTATGTAAACCCATACCCAATCCACACGTGATTTCTCATGTTGACATAGCAATAACATATTTTTAAAAGGCTTGTAGTATCAGTAATAATTTTTCTTAGCTTAAATATGGTTTGAAAAGAAATCCATAGATTGGATCCAATGTCCCTCATACTAGAAGCAGAGATAGACCTCAGTCATACTATATATAAAGAGACATATTTGTCTCATGACTCGGTTGATAATGTTTTTGCATAAGTAGTGGTTCTTTGTGACCCTAAGCTCTTTGTTTGTAATTTATGCGGAAATGTGTCTTGATGGGGATCGACCATAGGTAAATATTTCTAATTCTCATCCGCTTTTCTTTCCTTTTTTTCTTTCTCTCTCTCTCTCTCTCTCTCTCTCTCTCTCTCTCTCTCTCTCTCTCTCTCTCTCTCTCTCTCTCTCTCTCTTCTTTTTTTTATAATAATTGATAGGCAAGTTAAGGTGACCGAAACATTCAGCTATTTACGTACTTGTGCAGCGTCCCTTAGGCTGTGAATATGTTACACAATGAAATGTTCGTATTCACGCTGAGACGAATTTCATTTCAGTGTGTCACCGAATACTAATGAGCCTTAATTAAATCTTCCCCTCTGCCCCCCCTCATAAAAAAATATATAATGATTATGATAATGATATAAATGCACGTTCTTGTATCTATGCGGAGTTTTCACCAGTACAAAGATTATATGAGTTTAGTATACTTGAAGTCCATCTAATTAGTAATAATGGTTTTTGGTTCCCAGAATAATAGGAATGTCATTGGTTGTGTATTTTTCCAGATGTTTTTTGCTTTGCTGTTGTTGTATAAAGTGTCTTTGAACTTGTCTCGCAATTTGCATGATAAATATACATGGTGTATATTACTTATAATGATTTATGACAAGGTATTGTGTATAATCTTTACTTCCTGCGCATATGATGTATCGCTACCTGTATTTTTTCACCAACGTAATTAGATATAAATATACGAAGTGATTTTGCGCCATATTCATATAACCACTGAGAAAGGTATATATATTTCCGTAATTGGATCCCGTCCCTGAAATACAACTGTACATGAATACAAATGTATATTTTGTAATCACTAAACTTCTGTGAGGGTGTGTGTATATGAGTGGGGGGAGCGAGTGCGTGAGCTCGAGAGAGAATATCAGTTTGGTTCGTTTAGTTTCATGATGTATATAAAAAAATAAAACCATTATAGCTAGATAAGCTGATGTATTTACAATCATTGCGATAGTGTCAATGCATATCTTCATATACATCAACCATACCTGCTGTCTGTGACATTTAGTTTAGAATCCCATGAATTAATCACGTTTTCTTTGAAGACGGGAGATTGACAACCATACTGACATCGGAACGCAAGCGACCCAAACAACGTGTGCAATCATCGTAGCAAGAATTTTTTTTTCGTCTGGAAGTATATATTTTACACCATAATGGAGTCTGGAGTAAGTTACTTCATTGTATTAGCCTAATGATTTTGGATTATAGGCTGTTAGTAAAGATTATTTCAAATGTCTTAATGGAATATTTGGTCTGGTAAACCTAAATGCGATAACAGCAAAAATCTTTCAAAATTGGACTTTGATTATCTCATCTTTCTCTGTTCTGTGTAAGACCATTTCATTCCTGCTGTAAGTTGTGGGTTTTTGTTGCCGAGAGTGACCTTCCAGAGACCAAGTCCGGAAACCAGGGTATCCTGGAAACCCAAAAACCCAAACCTTACCTTGACTACTTCTTATTTATTCTTTAGACAGTGGGAAGCCCCCCTATACCCCCTTTATGTTATTATCGCTCATACCAATTTGTAGAACTCTGATATTAAGAACACTGGCTGTGTGAAGGTGTTGTGAACTTTGTGGTAAATATGGGGACACAGCGGCTGTACCTGTGTTGTTTGTGACTATTCCTTAAGCTCTAAAAGATGTCCATTTCCCTTTAACTCTTTGTGGCGCTCTCAGTAACATTAACCATGATGTGGTTGAAGTTGAACAGGATAAAGGCATCTGAATGCTCTTTAAGGCCAGATTGTATATGGTAGTATTATATTGGTCTTTGAGAGAGTATCAAGAGATATCAAGCATTTTCAAAAATGACCTTTAAACATTTGTTATGATAATTACCCCTAACATACGGCCAGACTGTAGAATATTTTTCTTGCATGGGGAATATTACATTTTTCCATGCACGGAAATATAATTTTGTCAACATATGCGTGGACGGGTGATGAAACAATTGTGTGGAAAGGTAAAAAAAAAAAATTATGTGTGAAATCTTATTATAAAAGAATTAAAACGCTTAGAAAGTTACCCGAGAGCTACATTTGCTTGGACAGAATTTGACCAAATAATTTTTGTGCGGGGAACATGTTCACGCTGACCAAACTACAGTCTGGACTTACGGGATCTGTGGTGACCCAGAAGACACACATATTCATAACTGGCCTCACACCAATCAGCCCAACCTCCACACCATTCAAGGTTCAGTTAACTCATTGCTTCTGGATGCCTTACCGCACACATGTCGACCAAATTCCAGGCATTAGGCCTCCTTGAGTGGTGGATGTGTGATTTGTAGGCCCATTATACACATATTCACACACACTATTAAGACTCCATGCCTCCTCTTTGTAATCTTGGAATCCATATTTGCTTTTTAGCCAATCCCTCGGCATAATTGATGATTGGCAAATTTCACCCTCAAGAATTTCCCTTGACAAGAAGTTCCCTTCACCTGCCAATTTTTTTTCCATGCCGAGATGTTCTCATCGCCCCACCCTCGGCCATATTTTTTTCACGAGAAGATATTCATGTCACCCTAAACCATATCTTCTGTCAAGAATGTGTTTGTAGATCTCTCAGCTCATTTATTCTTAATACGAAGGACCAGTCAATCAAAACTCTCTCTTGCTAGAATACACTCTGATATTTTTTCTGATCATTATGATTCCTTGATGTTGTGCCATTATTTGGTTTGACTAAAGTTTGTAGGCCTTCTAGATCCTATCACTGTAAGTTTCAATTGGATGTAGATAGAAGACAATGAACATAATCATAAGAAAAATGTCCTGTTTTAAATTTTGTGTGATTGCCTCAAGTGTCATGATTTTTGTATGAATATTATATAAGTTAACATACCAACTAGATAGTATTAGGTACTCCTATTAATGCATAGCTTATGACATGTGCTGTTTAGTTATAGCAGTTTTAGTTTATGCTGACCATCTTTCGAGACTGTATTGGCCTCCATACCTAGGGAGGGTATAGAGCATATTGAGGAAATATTAAGATAAAAAATCAGAAAAAGAATGCCATATATAATAAATTTTTTATGCTAATGTGTGAAAACATACTCATGTGATATCTATGAGAGTTCAGCCATACATATTCTTTCCACAAAGCCTACAACAGAGAATCAGTGATGAATGCTGGAGAGACAAAGATGAGTGTCGTTGCTAACCACCCGCTTGTTGCTCACTGACATGGCCCTTGAGATTAACTAGCACTGTCTTGTAAGAATTCCCTTATCAAGTCCTGTATGAATCACATACTTTGTTGAGTGATGTCCTAAAGATAGATCCAGTGAAACCTCTTCTATGCCACTGTCATAATCTCTCACAGATATAGGAGCTCTTTGTGGAAGTATCAGTGTCATCTCCATCCATTTTTCATTGATTTGTAGTTTCATATTGTATGTAAAATCATGATACCAAATACAGTTGTGTAACAAACACCATCTTGGGAGATCTTCGGAATTTGAACCAACATTTGAAATGAATGTGACTAGAAACAGAGAATGTACATATACAGCAACAACACCAACGCCTTCCAAACTCTTTCAGGATAAATAGGTGTCTCAAAAGTAAAATTGGTGTCAGGTATGTCACTCCACGGAACATAGTTCTGAGGGCATTGCATTGGGCTTAATTTTAACAGTTAATTGTCTTTATTTTTACAGAGGAATTATCTGCAGTTTCTTAAGTATACTTCATGTTCTCCCCAAATACTGGAGCCAATATCATTGCTATAGTTAGCCACTGAAGACTTTAACTACCAAAACTTTACACAACCAGATAGTTATATATTTATTATTATTTTTATTATTATTATTACTATTATTATTATTATTTAAGTATGATTTCTTTATGAGATGATAACCATTGCTGTTTGAATTTCACAGCTAGTCGGATTACGCGCAGAATTGCAGAAGAAACGTGCAGAGGCAAGTAAGTTTGGAGCCGGCCAGAAGGGTATTCCTCGACAAGATGCAGCTAAGCAGAGCAGATCAACAAAGTCCTTTAACATCACAAATGCTGGTGTTATTGCCAGGGCTGCTAAGGACAGAGAGCAGATGGAAGAGGAGAAAATTACAGAAGAGAAAGCAAGGTAACTAGTTGTGTAACTGGTCATTTGCTGAGAGCTATATAATTAAAAACTCTCTCACATACAAAATAAGACTAAATTTGCACATCTTAGAATAGTATTATTGCACACACGTTGTGTTTTGCAAGACAGTTGATTGTAGACACATAAAATTGTCAAAAAAAAGGCATTTTTCCAAAAGACACCAGATTTTTTAACTCATCATACCTTTTAATTACTTGATTGTTACAGCTATATAATGTCTTCTCAAAATTCTCAGGTCAATCTTGGAAAAGAAAGCGGCCATGTACGAGAGGCTGCATGGTGGTGTGGAGGCCTTGGAGGATGACGGACTTAACCAAAAATATCTCGTGAACTTCCAGGTAAGAACAAGGAAGACCTTCTTGTTAGACATAGAAATTGTAAAGTTGTGGCCATTTCATTTCCACTTTATCCACTTATTACTATGTTTATGTTTATGTTCATGTTCATTTGTTTTCATTTTGTTATTATTATGATAATTCTTATTCTTATATTATCATTTTAATTATAAGAATTATTTTTAAAATCATGTTTGCTTTATAGAAAGAGGCAGTAATGGTGAAAAAAACTGTTGGCTGGTTGTAGTCATGAATGGTGTGAAATAGTATCACATTTTCACCTAAATTAAGTCAACAGATAGTATAAATATCCATTCTGGAAGCTTATTTCTCAACAAGAGGCTTAACCTTGGCTAGGAAACCACAAAACATCTTAAAATACAGCATGTTTTCACCAATATCCACAATGGTTACGGAATAATCTATTATCCATACCCTAAAAACGTATTACAGTGACATGACAATGGTTTTCCTCTGTATTTCAGAAAAAGATTATTGATGATGTAATGGAAAGGAAGAATAAAAGAGAAGAACAGGCCGAAAGAGAGAAAGAGAACCCCAAGTCGTACAAAGCATCGAAGAAGGACGATGAATGGTATGCTTTTTTCTTCCCCTTTCCTTTGTGATCTTTTCTTTCATTCTCTTTTCATTTTTGTGAAGTTCTAAAGGATTATGTTTGACATATGTCATACTCGGGTGTGTCTGCTACATCGGATGGTAGAGAGCGAGAGTCATTGTGATTTTCTTTTTCTTTTTCTTTCTGTCTCTTTGTCTTTCTTTCTTTTTTCTTTGTCTTCTTTCTTTTTTTCTTTTGTCTTCTTTTTTTCTTTCTTTTTTTTTTCCTTTCCTTTTTTTCGTTCTTCTTTCCTTCCTTCCTTCCTCCTTCTTTCTTCCTTCCTTCCTTCCTTCCTTCCTTCCTTTTTTCTTTTTCTTTTCTTCAAGTCATCCTTTTCTTGGCTTTTCTTCCTGTCTCTTACACAATGCAAAAGATGGTAAAAGTTGTCTTATTAGCTGATTGTTCTCTTTCTTTATTATAGCAGTTTGGATCTCGCTTTAATTCCTGTTCCGTGCTCACACTTGGCACTGAGGTTTCCCATCCTTTAGGGTTTAAGGAGTGAAAGTTTTTGTTTTTGTTTTGTTTTTTGTCATACTTCATACTTGTGTTTTGTTATTGTAATTGTCTTCGTTTTTTTTCTTTCTTTCTTTTTTCTTTTCTTTTCTTTCTTTTTTTTCTTTCCCATTGTCCTGAAAAAGAAAATGTGAGTAACTTTGATAGATTATGATTTAATGATTAAGCATTTGGCTAATTTTATATATCATAAGTTTTATATATATATATATATGTCTTTTTTTTTTTTTTTTTTTATTCTCTTCAAAGAAAATAATATTAAATGTAAACAAATGTGTTGGAATATAATTTTATAATTGAGAACTGAGTACATCATTAATATATCTTTTTTTCTTTCTCTTTCTAAAGCTCTTTTATGACATGGCATCATCATCATTACTGTTATTTTTATATTTGTCATTTTTCTTTCTCTTTCTAAAGCTCTTTTATGACATGGCATCATCACCCTTGCTTTTATTTTTATATTTGTCATTATATTGTTAACATAGGATTATTTTCTATTAGTAGCAGTGGTATCTGTATTACTACTTTTTTTGTTATAATTGTTATCATTCATTACATCTGTTTTTTTAAATGACAGGGTGGAATATACAGATGTTTTGGGAAGGACTCGCACTTGCATGAGGAAGGACTTGCCGGAGATGGTGGAGAAGGACAAGGAACTTGCCAGGGATACCACATGGGTAAGTTCAGGGCCTAGTCATTCATCTCCCAGTTATTTATCTTATTCTTTCTTCTTCTTTCTTCTTCTTCTTCTTCTTCTTCTTCTTCTTCTTCTTCTTCTTCTTCTCCCTTTTTTTTTTCCTTCATCTCCTCCTCCTCCTCCTCCCTCTTCTCTTTCACTTCATTATCTTTCTTTTTCTCCTCTTTTTCCTCCTCTTCCTACTCCTCCTTTCTCCTCCAGTCATTACAAATGATTCTCGATTCCATGAATTTTTTAAGACTTCTTTTTTTTTCCACTCAAAAGGTATAAAATTTAGCCATCAATTCCTTAATTTTTTAAACTATTCTTTTATGAACCTCTCCAGGATGAGACTTCAGAGCCCGATCTCCTATCAGAGGACATGCGAAGAGAGATCCAGCGACAGAAATGGGAAACTGAGGAAGAACTTAATGCCTTTAAGAAGGACATGCACTACCAAGACGTTGCTTTTGATGGTACGTTCGTCTTTTGTGTGTGTGACAGAGAAAAAGAGAAAGAGAGTGAATAAGCGATTTGAATTATTTTTCCCCCTTTCCTCATCACACTAATATACACCTTCCCATCCCCCCACAGAGGCCAGAGTTCACGGCACAGGCTACCTCAGGTTCTCCAAGGATGAGAAGGAGAGGAAGGAGCAGATGGAACTCCTACAAGAGCTCCACAAAGAGACGCAGGTGGGGGGGAAAGCCAAGCGGGCAGCCGCAGCCAAGAAGGAGAAGATGCTCCAGGCGAGGCTGGAGAAGGTCCGTCAGAGGAAGAGACTCAAGCTGGGATTGCCTGTCAAAGGTGAGAGACAGTGTGTCGTTTTGTCTGCTTATCTTTTGTTGAATTAATGTTTTGTCTTTGTTGACACAAGCACATGCACATGCACATCCACATGCATACTCACATCACATGCACATGCACACGCACACACACAACACACAAACACGCAACACACACGCACACACACACACACACACACACACACACACACATCACACACACACACACACACACACACACACACACACACACACACACACATACACACACACACACACACACACACACACACACACACACAGAGGCATAGATGCAGATTTAGTCTACTTTTTTTATTATGTTTTGTCATGCTTTTCAATCCTCGGTATTAGTTATAATTCCCCAATTACTTATTTCAGATCTAGAACAAGCCAAATTGAAGACTCCTCCAGCCTCAGAAGACGAAGAAGAGGATGAGGGCGCCAGTATAGGTCCTCCTGCCCCAGCCAACTTGCAGAAGGAGGAAACGTCACGCGAGGAGCTGAAACGGGCCCAGAAGCGTAAGCACACGAGAGAATGGGACATGGGGAAGGAGGGGGTCAAATCAACCCTTTCGCAAGAAGAGTGGGTCCTGCGACAGAGGGAGCAGCGGAACAACGAGTTTGCACCACCTACCCTGTATGAGCCGAGTAAACAGCGGAACAGCAAGCAAAATTCAAGACCATCATCTACCAATCCAGAGAGGGGGTTGCGAGACGATAGAGGGACAGGTTCGCAGGCTTATAGAGACCCAGCTTTCGGGAATCCAGATTGCGGCGAGCCTTCCACCGGAGAGGAGGAACGAAGAAACGAATTTGCTCCCCCTGCAACGTACGAGTATTATGGCCCCACTTCTTCCAAACGACGAGATAATTACGGGAAGCCTGGATACAAAGCCATGGAAAATGCAATCAGTAAAGGCCTTTCAAATCTGCGGAAAATGTGTGACAGTTAATGAATTATTTTTGTATGATAATGAACTTAATGTGTGTGAAGAGTAATTTAAGATTTGCAAATGTAATATTTTTTATTTCTTTTTTGTTTTAAAAGCGTACAAAATTTGTAGGGAAGGATGTCATATGAAATGATATCAAATTAGTACAATATTATTATTTGATTTATCTTCAGGGTTATTTGCACTGTGAATTATTTTTGATGGGGATATTATATATTTATGTGGAGAAGTTATTTTCATTTACTAAAGAGCTTTGTAGTTTTATAGAGATTTGCATTACCGTAAAGAGGAAATTAATATACTTGACGACTAAGATTATTCTGTATAGAATTTGTAATCCAATAAATGAACTATTTCATAAGTTAGGCTTTATTTACTTGTGTTTATAGACATTTTGAATTTTACACAAATATAGATAGTTTTTTATAAATGTTGGGATTTTTTTAATATAATCCTCGGTTGTGAAAAATTGGGAAAGATATCTTAGTAAGATACCAGGTTATGCATATTATGTAACACTACTTTGAAATGTAAGTAGATCAAATTCAGATATATTTCTATGACTATTCTTGTTTTTCTTTTTCTGTCAATTTTTATTGTATTTTCATTTCTTTTTATTTTTTTTTCTTTTCTCTTATCCTTTTTTTCTTTTCTTTCTTTGTTTTCTTTTTTT
>NW_020871480.1:77288-84788 GCF_003789085.1 Penaeus vannamei | reverse complement strand
GCTGCAGACCCCTTCTCACTGCAAAGGCCACCCCATCAGCTCTCTCCCTAGTTTTGTTTCTTTGGAAGGTTGTGAAAGGGAAGATCTTTAGTCTATGACTCTCTTCGAGGCCATGGCTGTTTAGGATAAATGTCAGGACTTTGTGAATTATATGTGTTGCACAGTTCGTGTCGTCTTGTGTGCCAGCACCTCCTGATCTATTCCCTTCAGCATTAGGGTCATCGCTCTTTTCTCAGGTGAGAGAACTGGGGAGAAGCCTGCAGTAGTGAGAGCGTTCCTTGTAGCATCTTCAAACACATTGTTGGTACATAACTCTGTCTGTTATGGCTATGTATCCATCATACGTGTCCAGGAGTTTCACAATTTTGATGTCCTGCTGGCAGAGTATTTTCAGTAATTATGTCCTCTTGCTGGGGGACGGTCCCTTCTGGTTTTCATACGAACCTTTGGCATGTTTACATTTTTCTTTTGGAAAATTAGTACACAAAAGAGCCTGCCTAGTCCTTGAAAGAATTCTCTCGGATTACAACAGCCCCCCCCCCCCCCTGCACTCTTGATGTGCGTCTGGAAGGTCGAAGGGTGAGTCACTCGAGCTATTCAAGGATGCCCTCTTGAGGGAACCCATCCCTATTCCTGTTCTAGAGTGGCAGGAGAGTGCCTGTATTGCCCTAGTTCCTTTACCTCCCCACCTCCACCCACCCAACGAGGGCTCGTAGTCTATCCTGTGAACAGTGGCCCAACTAGCACACCGAAGTGAGGTTGGAAGCACCACTGCCCCTTTGATGAAACAAGCATGGGCTGTGACTCAGTCGATGCCAGGAAGGTGACGGTAGGTGCCAGGTAGGTGACGGCAATATCACGCAGAGCAGGTGATTATAATGGCACAGCCACGCAAAGCAGGTGATGAACTTGAACTTGAGTGGCGCCGCACGCATGAACCTGCCAGGTACCGCCAGGTGTGGCTGGCAGAGTCGAAGCTCGCAAAGTTTATTATTGATGTATTTATTGTTATGCAGCGTGGATTAGCCAATCCTTTGGGGATTCTGAGGGTCCCTTTTGTTTTTATTTTGTTTGTTTTGTTTGTTTGTTTTTGTTTTTTTGTTTTTGTTTTTGTTTTATAGCATTTTAAACAACTTAAAATAAGTTCATAGCCACGATTAAGAGTCGGGTGTGCGAGCTTATGTTGGTGCAGGTGTTTGTGTTTCGGTGTGTGTGAGGCTCCTAGCCTACCAGGTGTGGTTGGTGTGTTCGTGTGTTTGTCAATGTTGTGATAGTGTACGTCTTCTTGTTCGCGTAGGTGAGCCCAGGTGTTTTGTGCGTGTCTGTGTATGTGTGTATTGAGTGGCTCAGTGCTGTATATTCGGTTTAGAATTTCTGAGGAAATGAAATCTAATACTGCTGCGCCGTGTACCCAGAGTAGTGCTTTGTTCTATACTGATTGTACTGATTTCATTTTGAGTTTTTGTAAACTATTGCAACCAGCGGGGCAGCTGTGTATTCGATAATTGGTCTAACAGTTGTTTTGTAAAGTCGGAGCATTGTTCGTGGTGCACAACATGAGAAGCGTCGGAGTTTGGTGAGTGTTAAGCGTGTTTGTGAGATACTGTGTGATGTGCGATGTGATTCCTGTGTCTGAGAAGTGTAGGCCGAGAATGCTTCCTCTGTTCTGTATAGCTCGTTGTGTTGTGAGTTTCATGGTGTGTTGTGATTTAGAGGGGTGTGAGATTATCTGCGTGATATCGTCTGCATAAGAAGAATAGTTATTGTATGGTGTAGGTGCTGGAGTGCTTGGTTTAGAGAAGGGACTGTCCTCTGTGAGATTGTTTTGTGTTATGATGTTTTCTGGGAGAGTTAGGTTGTTGTAGGTTGTGCGTGACCTCGGTATCTGTGGTGTTATCGAAGCGGGCGTTCTCGGCGGAGGAGATACGGAAATTCTGTTGCCAGAATACCCGGTGGAGAGCCTCCATCTCCTCCACCGAGTCCACCTTCTGCCGATGTGCGTCGTATAGGAATGTTGTTCTTTGTTCGACCCCATGAGCCTCCTGGAGCTCTAGAATGTCTTGGGGTCTTTAGCGTTTTGACATGGTCTTTGCGCGAGTGAGTCCCAGTGGTGTTTGTTGATTAATTTCCTGTGTTATTAGCGTCTGGAGTTCTCTGTATCGTGTGCGTAGTTGTGCGTCCCAGCCCCGTGTTAGTGGGAGCTCGTGTAAGTGCCTGTGTTGTATTTCAAGCAATCTAAGACGATGTGTTCTTCTGTAGTGAGGGATAGGTTTATATGTTGTTTTGGGTATGTTGGCCTCGCGGGCCGTCTGTATGTCTGTGTAGTACTGTTCAAGGTGGGTGTTTATGGTGTGTGTGGGTTGCTCCTCGAGATTACTTACGTGTGTTTTCCAGTGCTTGTTTGAAGCCCTCCCAGTTTGCATGTTTTAAAGATTCTCGGGGTTGTGTCGGGATCATGATAGTGTGTTAAGATCGCTGGATGTGACATTGTCGGTTGTTATGTGGTGGTGTAAGTGAGCTCTGTGGTTTGTCGGACTTTGTCTGTGAGGGCTGTTGCTCAGTGGTTGGAAATACTGTTGCTGGTGTCTGTGGTACCTTTGGTGTTTCAGGTGCTGGGACCTGAATTGCTGTGTGGATCTGTGCAGGCGGTGTTCCTTTGGGTGGAGCAGTGGCGCGAGGTTTTACTACCTTAAAGATATCCCAAGTGACGTTCTCTCCAAGGTCAAGAGCGGGTAAATTATTTTGTGCCAGGACTACCTTGGCATCGTGGCTGAAGCCCAACTCAGAGGCAATGATGTTCTTCATGTGTGCGTGGAGTAACACTATCAGAATCTTCTTGGATAGGTCACTGGGGAGAGCCAGTGATGGAGGGTTCTGAGCGATAAGGGTAAGTCCGATATGCGAAGCTGAGCCTCGCCCGGCCTGTGCCGACTAATGTCGACTCGATCAACGTGTGTCAGCGAGTGCTGACGCGACAGAGCTTAGTCCTTACCCACCGTGGTGCCCAGCCACAGCAGTAACCTCCGGGCGACAATTGCAACTTCTCGCGCCTGGGCGGGGCGCGAACCGCCGACCCCTCGGATGAGAGGACGGTACGTTACCACTGTACTAGCCTGAAAAAGTATTCTGGGTGAACACTTTTTTTAATTTTATATCTTGCCAGACCTGATTAAGCAGGGGTTTCCAGGCATTGGTTGTAGCTTGAACGGTCCCTTGTGCTGCCTTTTGTGTTAGAACCTTGTGAGGTTTATTTTCTTTCTCCTTTTCTTATTCTTTTATTTTTTCGTGTGAGGTTTTGATGACCTTTGATGGCGGTGTGAGCCGCCACAGTTCAAGCATTTCTTCACAGTGCTCTTGCACTCCCTGGAGGAGTGAGTGCCAGAGCCACATTCAGTGCATCTCGCCTTTTTTCATTTAGGTGACCATAGGCGAAGCAGTTCATACACTGCTTGGGCGCCAGGGTGGGGTCATGATTTCATCAGCCATGTCCTGCTGAGACTCGTTTACGACTTGCCGATCATTTTTTTTTTTTTTTTTTTTTTTAGCGCAAGAGTGAGTTGGGCAAAATGGATGTGAATCCACGTTTCTCCAGGGATTGGAGAACATCTCTGGTGAACATCTTTTCGGCATGTGAGTCGTCTTCGATGAGGGCAAGGTAGCCCTCGTGATTGGCAAAGTACCCGAGGACTCTGATTCCGGCTGAGATTGGAGCACTCGCGAGGAACCACCGGGAATATCAATTCTAATTTTGGCCATGTTGAATACAAAGCATGAGTGAAGTGATGTGACCGGGATGAGAGTGAGATGACTGGGCTGATTGTGAGGAGACGAGAGAGAGGAGGAAGAGGTTGGGAAAAAAGGAGCCCATACTCGACCCCCCCCTTAGTGGCAGACTGGTTGAGTTCTCCAATTTACTGATTGGATGGGCACCTCCTTATTGCGCTTGGGGCGCCGCATCCGAATACAATCGAAATCAGGGGATAGACGAATACAATCGAAATCTCCGGAAATCAGACGGCCTAGACGAATACAATCGAAATCGAGAGAAAAAGGAAGGAGGGAGAGGGGAAGGATAAAGAGGGATAGACGCGAATCACGACGAATCGAAATCAGGAGGGAGGAGGATAAGAGGGGATAGACGAATACAATCGATCATAGACAATCGAAATCGAGACATAGACGAATACAATCGAAATCGAGAGAAAAAAAAGGGGGGGAGGAGGAAGGAGGGAGAGGGGAAGGATAAAGAGGGGATAGACGAATATAATCGAAATCGAGAGAAAAAAGGGGGGGAAGGATAAAATAGACGAATACAATCGAAATCGAAGGAGAAAAGGAGAGAGAAGGAGGGAGAGGGAAGGATAAGAGGGGATAGACGAATACAATCGAAATCGAGGGATCGAAATCATAAAGAGGGATAGACGAATATAATCGAAATGAGGAAGGAGGGAGAGGGGAAGGATAAAGAGGGGATAGAAAGGATGAGTTGGTAAGAGAGAAAGAGCCGGGGCTTAAACCCAGCGTGCGGGGTAATAGATGGGGGATAGATGACTGGAGTCGGAAAAGGCGGGAAAAGGCTGGCGAGCGGAGGCCCCGCGCCATCCGTGCTCGCCGCAGCCATGGCATGATTTTCCCGATTGGGCGTGGAACTGGCGGGCCAACAGGCCAGCAATGGCGGCCGTGCCCGGGCTGCGGGTTGCACTCGGCTAACGGGGGAGGAGGGGGGTAGAAAGGCAGCCTGCCAGGCGCCATCTGCGGCTCCAAACGGCACGGACTTGTCGCCCATGGCAACGGTGGTGCCCTCGGCTAACCTCGAGCCTGCGAGGATGAAAGCGGATGCGACCGCACCGAGTCTATCTCCCCCGCCTGCGTCGATCGGAGATTTCTCTCTGTCGGCGGCGGGACTTCCGGGGAGATGAGCGGCAGATGCCACGTGTCGGAAATCCGGAACTAGTGAGATGAGGATAAGGATTAGGATGCGGGACGCCTACGCGATGTAAGGGAGATGAGGTCGAGGATGCCGTCACACAGAGAAAGGGATTGAAGATGAGGGTAGTTGTTTATTAGGGAGGTTAAAAGTTCCGTTGGAGAACATGAACGAACATAAACGAACTTAAAACACAAAAACAAAACTTAAAAGAAATTAAGACACAAACAAACAAAAAATTACAGTGTAAAAAACAACTACATGCATAAAACAGTGATAAAACGAGGAAATAAAATTAAAAGTGAACGTTAAAATGAACATTAAAAACAAACAAACACAAAACAGGAGAACTGAGCCGAGCCGAGGATCTCCCGGGGCTCGTCACATCGTGATGTTAAAATAATGACAAACAAACAAAACATGAAAGGGGAGGGCGAGAAAGAGAGAAGGAAGTGAGAGAGTGATCAAAGGAAAAGAAGGCGCCGCCAAGCTCAGAAATCTGGCTCAATCTCCTCAGACCAGTCCAGAGAAAAGAGACCACGGCCTATCCCGCTCCTCCGTCCCTGGATGAAAGCGCTGGAGCGGTCTATCCAGTCGGGGCATCACGCGCGGACTTTGTCGAGCTGTTTACAAACCATCCTTCGCCACACGAGGTTCACGGGAGCACCGCTGCCCTCTCGTGTATACGCGCTGTTGAGACAAAGTCGTCCCAGCGCCACGCTGTAGACCCAGCGAAGTGCTTTGTTCAGGACGATCTGTAACTCGCGTCTGTTTGTTTGTTTGTGCGGCGAGTGTGAGTGTGCGTTGTGCGTAGGTGAGGAGTGGTGTCATGAGTGCTGTGAGCAGGTGCAGCTTCGTGAGGCAGCGCATCCGAATCGATAAAGCGATTGTAAGGTCTTTCTAGCCAATGCGGCTTTTGAAGAGGTATGATAATGAAATCTAAACATGTGTCAAAAGTGAATCGAGAACGGCGCAAGAGTGTGTTATTTGAAGAGGTGCTTGTCGTCTGTCGAAAGAGTTTAGGTATATTGGATCGTAAGGAGGGTTGTGTCTTGGCTTTATAAGGAGGACTTTTGTTTTTGTCGAGTTAGTTCTTGATAAGCCATTTGCGCTCCCATCGAGAGACGGTGTCAAGCTCGTCGTCTAGCTAGGTGCGTGCAGTCGTCAGCGTAAAGTAACGTCAGTGAATCAGGGAAGGTGCGGTCGGGGAAGTCATTAGCGTATAATACGTATAGTGTTGGGCTGATTATGCTGCCTTGAGGTACACCTGCGCGCATACTAAGTGTTGAGGAAACTTTACCTTTGAATTTAAGCTTTAATTCACGGTCATCCAAGAAGCTGCAAAACTGCTTCTTGGTGCACGAGGGAAAATTGACTTTAGTGCAGATTTTGTACTTCAAGCCAGCATGCCAGACCGTGTCGAAGGCTCGCTCCACGTCTTTGGTCACGAGGACCGTCTTAAGTCGTCTGTCTTTGTTGTTAAGACAGTAGTTAGTCAGTAGGTTCAGTGCGTCAGTAGTCGAGCGGTGAGAGCGAGAGCCAAATTGTTTGGAAGAAAGTAGGTCATGGACGTCAAGATACCGCCTTAAGGTGTTGTCACACTAGCACTTTTACCGTCAATTTTTTGACAATTTTCTGAAATTTTGTCCATTTTAGAGCGAATTGTCGATCTTCCAGTCAGACGATAATGATCGTTTCCGTCTGAAAACCTTTCCGTCAACTTTTTCAGCCCAACATAGTCAAATCAAGAGCTATATTCGAGAATGGTTGTATTTATGTTAAATAAAATTGTCAAAAAAAATTACGGAAAAAGTGCTAGTGTGACAACACCTTTAGTCGGGAATTAATGACTCTTTCAAAAAATTTGCCTAATGTCTCTAGTAAACTCATTGGGCGGTAATTCTTGGTATCAGTGAGGTCTTTATTTGGATCAGGTATGAGGGCCACGATAGCAGTCTGAAGAGGAGCAAGAAAGTAGCCAGAAGCAAGAGAGGTATTGTACAGGTGCGTCACAGCTCGTAAAACGTTGTCAGAGAGCACGGAGTCCGCGTGTGTCGTCCAGCCTATCCATGTGGATAATTGGCTCTGGCTCCGTTTCTATCCTGTGTTCTTGGCTCCGGGTGCTGGTGGATTGAAAAAGTTCGTTAAAAAGGGGGTGTGGTTCATGAGGATAGAATTCGGTTTGCCAGTGATCACGAAAATTTTTGATAACATCCACGGGATCTGAAACTTTTTTTTTTCTTTTCTCTTTTTTTTTTTTTTTTTTTTGAACATCCACGGGATCTGAAACTTTTTTTTTTTCTTTTCTTTTTTTTTTTTTTTTTTTTTTTTTTTTGATCTTTTTTTTTCTTTCTTTTTTTTTTTTTTTTTTTTTTTTTTTTTTTTTTTTGATAACATCCACGGGATCTGAAACTTGTGTTGTCGTTCAGGAGGTGACTGAAGGGAGGGAGGGAAGTTACTGCCTTTTTAATTGTTTAATATTTTGCCAAAATTCCCGTGGATTGCAAACTCGCATCGATTCTGTTTGTTTAACTAAATTTTGCCAATTAATTTTGCGATCATTATCAAAACTA
>NW_020871480.1:59788-62288 GCF_003789085.1 Penaeus vannamei | reverse complement strand
GATGTACACTTCGGAAATACAGAAAAGAAATAGAATAGAGATAGAATAAACATAAAATGATAATAATGTTTGACGTCAAAGAAGCGGTTTTCTGTACCCTGTGAACTCGGGTGTTGGAGTGTTGCTGACGACAGTTCCTCGATTTTTTTTTTTTTTTTCATTTCTTTTTTTATTCATTCGTTTTTTTATGGAATTTATCTGCATTTACTTGTCTTTTTTATTTTATTTTATTTGTTTACTTTGTTTTTTGTTTTATTTATTTTCTTTTTTGTTTTGTGGAATTTCTCTGTTTTTCCTTTTTCGTCTTCTCCATCTTCGTCTCTTTCTCTTACCTCTTCATTTCCACCCCCTAAACTTCCTCCTTTTCCTGCTCCTCTTCCTCATCCACCTCCTCCTCCTCCTCTTCCTCCTCCTCTTTTTCTTCTTCTTTCCTCTCTCCTCCTTCTCCCCCCCACGCCCTCCACTTACTCCCCCTTTCTCCATGTCTCTTCCTCCTCCTCTTCTTCTTCCTCCTGCTCCTCCTCTTCCTCCTCCTCCTCTTCTTCCTCCTCCTCCTCCTCTTCTTCCGCCTGCTTCCCCCCTCTATCCTCCTCCTCCTCTTTCTTCCTCCTGCTCGCTCTCTTCTTCTCCTCCTCGTCCTCTCTCCTCCTCTTCTCTTCTTCCTCCTGCTTCCTCCTCCTCCTCCTCCTCCTTCTTCCTCCTCCTCCTCCTCTTCTCCGCCTGCTTCCCCTCTTCTCCTCTCCTCTTCTTCCTCCTGCTCGCTCCTCTTCTTCCTCCTCCTCGTCCTTCCTCCTCCTCCTCTTCTTTCCTCCCTGCTCCTCCTCCTCCTCCTCCTTCTTCTTCCTCCTGCTCTCCCTCCTCCTCCTCTCTTCTTCTTCCTCCTGCTCCTCCTCTCCCCTCTCTTCTTCCTCCTGCTCCCTCCTCCTCCTCTTCTTCTTCTTCCTCCTGCCTCTCCTCCTCCTTCTCCTCCTCCCCCTCTTTCTTCCTCCTGCTCCTCCTCCTCCTTCCTCCTCCTTCCTCTCCTTCCTCCTGCTCTCCCTCCTGCTCCTCTCCCCCTCCTCTTCTTCCTCCTGCTCCTCTTCCTCCTGCTCCTCCTCCTCCCCCTCCTCTTCTTCCTCCTGCTCCTCCTCTCTCCCTCCTCTTCTTCTTCCTGCTCCTCCTCTCCTCCTCCTCCCCTCCTCTTCTCCTCCTCTCCTCCTGCTCCTCTCCTCCCCCTCCTTCCTCCTGCTCCTCCTCCTCCCCTCTCTCCTCTCCTCCTCCCTCCTCCTCCTCCCTCCTCTCTTCTCTCCTCCTCCTCCTCCTCCTGTCCTCCTCCTCCCCTCCTCTTCTTCCTCCTGCTCTCCTCCTCCTGTCCTCCTCTCCTCTCCTTTCTCCCTCTCCTCCTCCTGCTCTCTCCTTCCTCCTCTCTCCTCCTGCTCCTCCTCCTCCCTCTTCTTCTTCCTCCTCCTCCTCCTCTGCTCCTCCTCCTCCCTCTTCTTCCTCCTCCTCCTCCTCTCCTCCTCCCCCTCCTCCTCTTCTTCCTCCTGCTCCTCCTCCTCCCCCTCCTCTTTTTCCTCCTGCTCCTCCTCCTTCCCTCCTCTTCTTCCTCCTCCTCCTCCTCCTCCTCCTCCCTCTCCTCTCTTCCTCCTCCTCCCTCCTCCTTCTTCTCCCTCCTCCTCCTCCCCTCTCCTCCCTGCTCCTCCTCTCTCTCCTCCTCCTCCTCCTCCTCTCCTCTTCTCCTGCTCCTCTCCTCCCCCTCCTCTTCTTCCTCTCTCCTCTCCTCCTCCTCCTCTCCTCTTCTTCCTCCTCTCTCCTCTCTCTCCTCTTCTCCTCCTGCTCCTCCTCCTCCCCTCCTCTTCTCTCTGCTCCTCCTCCTCCCTCCTCTTCTTCCTCCCTCCTCTCCCCTCCTCTTCTTCCTCCTGCTCCTCCTGCTCCTCCTCCTCCCCTCTTCTTCCTCCTGCTCCTCCTGCTCCTCCTCTCCCCCTCTCTTCTTCCTCTGCTCCTCCTCCTCCTCCTCCCTCTCCTCCCCTCTCTTCCCTCCTGCTCCTCCTCCTCTGCTCCTCCTCCCTCATCTTCTTCTTCTCCTGCTCCTCCTCCTTCCTCCTGCTCCTCCCTCCTCCTTCTTCCTCTGCTCCTCCTCCTCTCTCCTTCTCTGCCTCCTCCTCCTCTCCTCCTGCTCCTCTCCTCCTCCCTTCCTCCTGCTCCTCCTCCTCCCCTCCTCTTCTCTTCCTCCTGCTCCTCCTCCTCCTCCCCCTCTATCCGTCACCCCTTCCTAATGTTCCTCATCTTCTTCTGTCGTTTTACAAATGCATTTTTTCATATCTTTGTTTGTCGTGCGTTTATTGTAACCAGAAAAGTGAATGCGTGTTAGTAAACAGATAAGTTAGAATATATGTAAAATTAATAAGTATATCGATAGCTATAATTTTCCGCACAAATACAGCGGTCATACATACATATATATAAACTTATATATATATATATATATATTATATATATATATATATATATTATATATATA
>NW_020871480.1:54788-57288 GCF_003789085.1 Penaeus vannamei | reverse complement strand
TATTCACACTTGAAGAAGTACATCAAAATCACTTCTTTCTCAAGTACAATATTGACGTCACTGTTTCCCCCAACTTTTTCTCAAGTACACTGATGACGTCACTGACTTTTTCTCAAGTCACTGATAATCCCCAACTTTTTCTCAAGTACACTGATGACGTCAACTGTTCCCCCAAAGTAACTGATGACGTCACTGTTTCAACTTTTTCTACACAACAACTTTTTTCTGACTGATGACGTCACTGTTTCCCCCAACTTTTCTCAAGTACACTGATGACGTCACTGTCCCCAACTTTTTCTCAAGTACACTGATGACGTCACTGTTTCCCCAACTTTTTCTTCTGATGTCACTGTTTCCAACTCAAGTACTGATGACGTACTGTTTCCCCAACTTTTCTCAAGTACACTGATGACTGTTTCCCCCAACTTTTTCTCAAGTACACTGATGACGTCACTGTTTCCCCCAACTTTTTCTCAAGTACACTGATGACGTCACTGTTTCCCCAACTTTTTCTCAAGTACACTGATGACGTCACTGTTTCCCCCAACTTTTTTCTCAAGTACACTGATGACGTCACTGTTTCCCCCCAACTTTTTCTCAAGTACACTGATGACGTCACTGTTTCCCCCAACTTTTTCTCAAGTACACTGATGACGTCACTGTTTCCCCCAACTTTTTTCTCAAGTACACTGATGACGTCACTGTTTTCCCCCAACTTTTTCCTCAAGTACACTGATGACGTCACTGTTTCCCCAACCCACCCGTCACTGCAGTCTGATGACGTCACTGTTACCGTCACTGTTTCCCCCAAACTTTTTCTCAAAACACTGATGACGTCACTGTTTCCCCCAACTTTTTCTCAAGTACACTGATGACGTTTTCCCCCAACTTTTTCTCAAGTACACTGATGACGTCACTGTTTCCCCAACTTTTTCCAAGTACACTGATGACGTCACGGTTTCCCCCAACTTTTTCTCAAGTACACTGATGACGTCACTGTTTACTTTTTCTCAAGTACACTGATGACGTCACTGTTTCCCCCAACTTTTTCTCAAGTACACTGATGACGTCACTGTTTCCCCAACTTTTTCTCAAGTACACTGATGACGTCACTTGTTTCCCCCAACTTTTTTCTCAAGTACATGATGACGTCACTGTTTTCCCCAACTTTTTCTCAGTACATGATGACGTCACTGTTTCCCCCAACTTTTTCTCTACACTGGATGAATGTACTGATGACGTCACTGTTTCCCCCAACTTTTCCTCAAGTACACTGATGACGTCACTTGTTTCCCCCAACTTTTTTCTCAAGTCAGCTGATGACGTCACTGTTTCCCCCAACTTTTTCTCAAGTACACTGATGACGTCACTGTTTCCCCCAACTTTTTCTCAACTACACTGATGACGTCACTGTTTCCCCCAACTTTTTCAA
The DNA here is from genome assembly GCF_003789085.1 of Penaeus vannamei. Classification (NCBI taxonomy): domain Eukaryota; kingdom Metazoa; phylum Arthropoda; class Malacostraca; order Decapoda; family Penaeidae; genus Penaeus; species Penaeus vannamei. The sequence continues at coordinate 55,856 of NW_020871480.1, read as the reverse complement.
AGTACACTGATGACGTTCATTCCCCCAACTTTTTCTCAAAGTACACGATGACGTCACTGTTTTCCCCCAACTTTTTTTCTCAACTACACTGATGACGTCACTGTTCCCCCCAACTTTTTCTCAACTACACTGATGACGTTTTCCCCCACTCAGTACACTGATGACGTCACTGTTTCCCCCAACTTTTTCTCAAGTACACTGATGACGTCACTGTTTCCCCCAACTCGCAATACTACTAAATCCTTTTAAAAATTCCTGGATCGCCACCAAAAGTTACTGGCATCTATTGGGCCAAGGGTTGAAAATTCGTAAAAATATGTTCATAACTTCTTGAGTTGTTATTCTTATCCAACGAACAAACTAACAAACGCTATAAAAAATAAATAAAAAAAATAAAAAATAAAAAAAACAATGATGTTAATAGAAATGATAATGATAATAATGATAATAGTAATAATACTGATAATATCAAGAACAATGATAATAATAATAATAATATGATAATAAATAATAATAAATAATAATAATAATAATAATAATAATAATAATAATAATAATAATAATAATAATAATAATAATAATAATAATAATAATAATAATGATAATAATGATGATAACAGTGATAATAATGATAATAGTGATAATAATAACAATAACGATAATAACAGCAATAACAAAATTTACTATAACAATAATAATGATATTACTGATAACATGATAATAACGATGATGATAATAATAGTAATAATAATTGCAACCAAAATAACAATAATGATAAACGTAGTTACTTCATTGCACTTCATTCTGCATTTCAAACAAATAAAAATCAACAATATGGAGAAATTCAACATAGTGACCAACTCATCAGTCACATGAGTATATTAGGAATGAGAATGAATTACAGAGGAGGAAGACAGCCAATGTCAAATATTGTAAAATTATTATTGTTAAATTCTACTAAACAGTAACCGTTCTGTTGATACACTTCATATTAGAAATCATGAGGTATATATACCCACAATAGAGAATTTTAAACTTATAATGATTATCATTATACAAAACATAAAG
>NW_020871480.1:32500-35000 GCF_003789085.1 Penaeus vannamei | reverse complement strand
TAGACAGACGACAGACATTTAGATAGACAGATAAATAGACACGTAGTCAAGTAGAGAATTAGACAGAAAAGACAAATATTTAGATAGATAAAATGATACGTAGTCAAGTAGAGAATCAAGAGAAGAAAGCAGATATTTAGATAGACAGATAAATAGACACGTAGTCAAGTAGAGAATTAGACAGACAGACAGATATTTAGATAGACAGATAAATAGATACGTAGTCAAGTAAGAGTTAGACAGACAGATATTTGGATAGACATACTTATTGACAGACAAACAGATAGATTGATATAATTTGAGATGGTAGAGATATAGGAATATTTAGATATAATACAGATGTAGATATAGATACAGATGTAGATATGATATAGATACAGATGTAGAATAGATACAGATGTATATAGATACAGATGTATAGATACAGATGTAGATATAGATACAGATGTAAATATAGATACAGATATAGGTATAGCTACAGCTGTAGGTAAAGATAAAAATGTAGATATAGATAAAGATCTATAGCACTCATGAATATATAATACATAGACACGAACTGTTCCTGGTGTTATCTTTTTTCTATACTTATCCATCTACCTCCATCATCTTTTTTTATAGCCATCGTTCCTTATCTCTGTCTGCTTTCAGTCAGTCTAGTCGACGAAGACAGTAAATGCAACACAGGTGATTGAAACCTGACAAGATAAACTCCGCTCCCATTGGTATTCATGGAACAGGTCGGGGAAAAAGAGTACTCGCTCACGGCTCCTGCTACAACGTACATAGGATAACGTGGACCCCTTCTACAACAGGGGTAACCCCGTTAGAGTAGTGTACCATTCCAAAGTATTAATCTACACTAGTGCTTTGGAGGCTATGTGACTTTGTTTGTGTATTTCTCCTGTGATTGGTAGAGGCTGATGTCCTTATGCATTCGTTATAAATGGAATGTTACAGGTTCTAAAGCAACCTTGTTTATGTCTTATATGTATATGTGTGCGTACATTCTCTCCCTCCACACACACGCACATACATACACATACGTATGCATACATGAAGAGAGAGAGAGAGAGAGAGAGAGAGAGAGAGAGAGAGAGAGAGAGAGAGAGAGAGAGAGAGAGAGAGAGAGAGAGAGAGAGAGAGAAGATACAAATATATTACAAACTTCTATACATGCCAATGTACCCTGCCAGATGTATTCCACACACACACAAATCCTTCACCTCACTTTCACTGAGATTTTGAGAAAACGCGTATCATACAAAAATGGGCAATGATGGCCTCGAAAAAGGCATCTAAGCCAGTTTAAATCCATCGAAGTTGTGAGAAAAGTTGGCAGAAGGAGGAAATTGCCGACGAAAGGCACCTGAGGTCGCCCTAACGTCCCTGGGAGAGGCGCGGAGCGTGGAAGGGAGGGAGGAAGGATTTCCTGAGGTGGGGAGGGGGGTGGGGGTGGAGGGGTTGTCCGGGTGTGTCAGTAACAGGTGTCTGAGCACATGGTGGAAGCACGTCCTGTTGTTTAAAGTGATATAGGGGTTAAAGTTAAGAGAGTTTGGTAACACTGTCATGCTTCTATAGCAGTCAGGATGTGACAAGGCAGGAAAATCGTCCTGGTTCTTGATCTATCGAATACAATGTGATTTTCTCTTTCTTTCTTTTGCTTTTTCTTCTGTGTGTATGTGTGACTTCCTAACGTATTCCAGTATTTTCTAGTCTTTTTAAAACTAAATCCGTATGAATAACAGATTTCCATCAAGCGTCAAAAATAGCTACATGTTTACTACCGCGCGAAAAAAAAATATATCATTTTATTCATTTAATTTCCACCATCATTAACCCCCATTCAAAATTATATTAGGTTAATCATGTATATTCACTTTATACCTTCTTATATTTCCTCAATCAGAATATCTGGGTCAATTATCAATGTAGAAAGCATATATGAATTTATGCGCAAATCAGATTACACGGATCCGCTTTCACGATAAAAAATACGTGGCCAAATAAGGTCAGTTTCCAACGAAATTCTTAATGTATAAATGTAGCAAAATTGTGAAGTGTTTATGAAATGTTTTCTTCTAAATGAAATGAGGAAGAGAAAGGCGAAAGACGAAAAGGGGGGAGGAAGGAAGAGGAGGAGGAGGGAGAGTAATAATAATAATGATAATGATAACTGTAATAATGATGATAATAAAAATAATAATCAGAAGAAGAAAGGAAGAAAGAAAGAAAGTAGAATAGGAAGTGGGGAAAGAACCAGAAAAAGAAGGAAGGGGAGAAAGCGAAGAAGAAAAAGAGGAGGAAGCGGAGAAGAAAAAGAAAAGAAGTAAAAAAAGGAGGTAATGGGTTAGAGGAAAATAAAGAAAAATCAGAAAGAAAAAAAAAAGAAACAAAAGAAAGTAAAATTAAGAAAAATATTCAAATCATACCCCTTTTTTATATATTTAAAGATGAATCTGTCAGGAACCTAGAATATATAGAGGCAAACGACCTATGAATA
>NW_020871480.1:20000-25000 GCF_003789085.1 Penaeus vannamei | reverse complement strand
AGTTTACTTATCTATCTGTCTGTCTATTTATATCTATATTCATATCTATTTATCTATATATCTATCTGTCTGTCTATTTATATCTATATTCATATCTATTTATCTATATATCTATCTGTCTGTCTATTTCTTCTATATTCATATCTATTTATCTATATATCTATCTGTCTTCTTATTTATATCTATTCATATCTATTTATCTATATATCTATCTGTCTGTCTATTTATATCTATATTCATATCTATTTATCTATATCTCTATCTGTCTGTCTATTCATTTATATTCATATTATTTATCTATATATCTATATATCTGTATGTCTGCCAATAGATCTTTTTATGGAAGATGGAATCGAGGACGATTACGAAACTGTTGTCTCACTTTCTTCAATAAACCTTGTTTGTGCATTGTGGGTTTTTCTACCATATATATTTGTGTGTGTGTGTGTGTGTGTGTGCGCGTGTGCGTATGTGTGTGTGTGTGTGGTGTGTGGTGTGTGTGTGTGTGTGTGTGTGTGTGTGTGTGTGTGTGTGTGTGTGTGCGTGTGTGTGTGTGTGTGTGTGTGTGATGTGTGTGTGTGTGTGTGTGTGTGTGTGTGTGTGTGTGTGTGTTGTGTGTACGTGTATGTGTGTTGTGTGTGTGTTGTGTTGCGTGTGTGTGTGCACAAACACATATATTCAGTTTCTCATACTTATTTGTCTCTGTGTTCACTTTTTTGATTTCTTCTTTCTTTATTTTCCTTAGCTGCCTGTTCTAGTAAACATACACCAACACAAATAAGTCTACCATAATATATTAAGTAATTATATGCAAGGCATCTCCAGTGAGTTATGATTTAACTGAGGTATATACGACATAAAACTTTTTGTGTTCATGAAAGTAATTAGCTCTATATATACGATACTGTTATTTTTTTTCGGGAATCAGTGTTTACGCCTGGAAATGGTGCAAATGTGCGAATTTTTATTTTGTTTTAGCTTGTAAATTGTATTTTTCTTTAAATACTGATCCAGATAGAAAGTTAGAGAACAACCAGCACTGCAGACTGTATCTGTTTAGCGACGCATTTTGCTGATCTTTTAAGAATAAGCTGTCCTAACTGACATCTATCGAGCTAGAAATAGCGGGCATTGAAGGACTCCGGGAAGGGAAGGAAACGGTGCCATGAGTCCGCAGGGAAGAGCCAGTTCTCGGCCAGATGACAGAGTCCGCCTCTTCTAACGATGACGTCATGAGTTCGGGACGCCCGGCACCAAGCCCGAGGAGGGGTATTTGGCGAGACGACCCTACTTCACCGGGAAAGGAAGATGCGGCAGACCAAACGCTGTCTGAGGGTTAGCTAGCCACGTCCCGCAGCGCTGGTAACTCCCGACCCAGACAGACAGACAGTTGACCACCCACTCTTCAACGCGACAGACAGACCATACTCCCCTTGGTGGTCACTCCCACGCGCGTTCTGCTCGGCGCTCCTGGGAGAGATTTTTTCACAAGCACGAGACTTTCACGCCACGCTACCAGCCATCTCAACCAAATAAAGGAAGAAACACGACTTGTGTCTCCATAACCCACCAAAGTCAGGGAAAACAAACCCTGACACGTCACGGCGGAAATTTCATTCAGTGTCACTTCAGCTGGGTATCACCAAAGGCAGAGTCAAAGTCCCATAGAGAGTGACTTTGAATCTTCAACACTGTAATACACTCACTATGAAGAGTCGTATACTTAGATATATTAAGTTCACAGGTTCCATGTCGCATTTTCTGTTGCTGAACGTTGCTACATTATTTGCTTAATAATGTATTTGCTGAATATTGTTTTATACTGTGCAATGAGTATGACAGGAAATCCTATAATGATCAGAATCTGACGCTAAGCACAATTACTGGATATTCATCCATTTATGATAGTGTATGGTTAAAATTTATCATTTATATATGTTTTCTTTATCATCTAATGTTTAGAAGACGGCAGAAATGCAAAAATACTACGTAGAAGTGTGTATGTAAAAATACTACGGAACGCGGCTAGTCTGTTGTAGAAGTGTGTATGTATGTATATGTATCTCTCTCTCTCTCTCTCTCTCTCTCTCTCTCTCTCTCTCTCTCTCTCTCTCTCTTCTCTCTCTCTCTCTCTCTCTCTCTCTCTCTTCTCTCTGTAGCAAACTTTTTCGTTATCAACATCAACGTGATATGAAATTCAGAAGGGGGTCACAGCTAATTGCCTGTTGAATAATACACGCTCTTCCACGTAAGACAGCAGATTTACTGATAATCGTATTGACTCGCGCGTCTGGCAGTGTGTCTCGTATCTCCTGTGCAAGTACTGTGGATTTGGATGAAATTTTAATCCCGAATTAAGTTTTATGACATCTACACAGATTCCACTTCCACGGCCTGCATCGCATAGACGACACGAATCTTCAGAATGCTGATAGAATCGCTTTGTTTTTCTTGACAGAGCTAAGTTTCGCTAATACATTGTGTATCTAATCAAGAAGCATTCCGGAATGGAAGGATAATTAATTGTCTAAACAAAGAAGCTATCAAATCAGCTGATCTAATTCAGTGTATACACTCGGACTCGTGTTGGTTAATTCAGATACTTTAATTACTCTTATTTCCTCGAGTAATGCGCGTGTGAATTTATTTAACGAAGGCCAGGCGTTTGTTTACAGGAGCGTTTTTCATTACCGTTAAATCTCTTGATATTTTACACGAACTCTAGCATGCGGGCACTGTGTTGTGGACTCGGACGCGCTTCAAGTGACTTCAAACATCTGGGTATTAGCGCTTTTAAGAGTATAGAACTAATACTGTGCTAGTTCTGTATTTTTTATCCAAAATGTTTTCTGGTTTTATCAAGTCATATTAATTATTTCATACGGAATTAATCTAGTTGTAACAATTGAACATATGCAATGTAGTTGTGGTTTTCGCTATTTTCAAAAGATCCTATTCGCCGATGTATTTTTCTTCGCCTTATATGGAAACTCTATAACAAGCAGTTGTTGAATGTATGAAACTACTTGGAACAAAATGAGATACGTTTTCCATAAATGTTGCAAAATGACATGATCACAGGGAGCTCTGTTGCGAAACTTCCTTTCCTCTGATGGCTGGCGGCATCAGCTGAGCAGACAGGGGAAGGGGGGGGAGGGGAAGTCCCAGTGCACCTGAAGATGTGTTGCTTCATCGTAAAGGCGGTTGAATAGAAGAACTTTTTGTTAATTTTTCTCTTTGATGTCCTTAATGAAGCTCTTTTTTTGGTTTAATCTGTATGGAAGTTTCGTTCCCCCAAACCAGGTGAAGATCTTGTGATGTTACTTTGAAAGAAATGCTTACGTACCTACGGGGTGGGGAGGGATGGTGTGTCTGCGTCATCGGGTTGGAGGGAAGGGAGGGAACATCAGCAAAGAGGGGAAAGGAGTTTGGTCATAGATTTACAAGGTATAGGCGTGAAAAGTATCTCTAGGGGGGAGGGAGAGGGAGAGGGAGGGGGAGGAGGAGGAAGAGGGAGAGGGGGAGGGAGGGGGAAGGAAAGGGAGAGGGGGAGGAGAGGGAGAGGGAGAGGGAGAGAAGGAGGGAGGGAGAAGGAGGGGAGGGAGGAAGGAAATGTTTTAATGAGGTAAATATTAAAATAACAATTAAAAACTCTGACAAGATGTGAAAATGTAAAAAAGGAAAAGACAGGTGGTTATATGATCACAGGTGGCTGATGGCAGAGCGGATGTGATATGGTGGAGGATGAACATTTTCGCTTGACCATCCTCAAACTTTTTTCAATTAATTTACTGAATGAAAACCTGATCTTCGGAGATCCTTCCAAGCAAAGAGAGGAGAAGAGGGGGGGGGGTGACAGAGGGAGAGGGAGGGAGGGTAAGAGTAGTGAGTGGGAAGGATGGAGGTTAAGAGAGATTAGGGAAGGATGGAGGATAAGAGAGATTAGGGAAGGATGGAGGTTAAGAGAGATTAGGGAAGGATGGCGGGGAAAGTAAAGAAGGAAGGAGGTAGGGAAGAAAAGGGGAGAGAGAAGGAAGCTGGAAGAAGAAAAGACATCCTTCCATACATAATTTTTCTCTCTCACTCTTTGCAAGAATCGGAAAAAATAAATAAATAAATAAATAAATAAAAATAATAATAAATAAATAAATAAAGCAGTCAACGTAGAACAACTTACTGTATTTCTCTGAGACTTTGCTAATATAGTTATAAATCCTATACCTATTCGATAGATACACAATATATACAAACAAAGAGCAAAAACACACATAAACACATACACAAAGAAAACAAACTAATACAGATTTGTATATTAATCGAAAATGTATTCCGGAAGTGCAAGAGGAATTTAGAAATGTCGAAACCCAATCGTCCTTTGAATTGAATGGATGAAAAGGAAACAAAACAGCATCGGCGATATGAAATCATTTCATGAAAATCGAGTTGAAATGTTATTTTCAATTAAATTTAAACCATATGCTTACGCTTTTAATTGCTTAATATTCACACACACAGACACACACATATATAATATATTATGTATAATATAAATATATATATATCTGCATACAAATATGTATATATATTTTACACACACACATTACACACACACCACACACACACACACACACACACACATATATAATATATATATATATATATTATATATATATTATATATATATAATATATATATATATATATATATATATATATATATTATTACACACACACACACACACACACACACACACACACACACACACACACATATATATATATATATATATATATATATATATATATATATATATATATATATATATACATATATATATATATCCATGGAAACTAAGTATTGCAGTTCTTAGCTAAACGGTGGATGATCTTGGAACCCCTAAAGGTATGGAGCAATGTCCTAACATGGCTATAATGGAGGTGCTATCGAGGGCAGCCCCTGCTACTCAGCAAGTGGGGCAGGATTTGAAGTGCAACTGCCAG
>NW_020871480.1:0-15000 GCF_003789085.1 Penaeus vannamei | reverse complement strand
AGAGAGGAGAGGCTGTTGCCAATGTTTTGGGGCGTAAATGTTTTTATCACTGTTGTCATTACTACTGTTGCTATTTTCAAAACGGAGGGAAATAGCGGGAATGGTTTGTAGTTCGTTTTTTCAGTCTATCTCTTTAATCTTCTCTCTATCTATCTTCCAATCCTCTCTCTCACACAACACATCTCCTCGCTCTCTCTCTCTCTCTCTCACTCTCTCTCTCTCTTCTCTCTCTCTTCTCTCTCTCTCTCTTCTCTCTCTTTCTCTTTCTCTTTCTCTCTTTCTCTTTCTCTTTCCTCTTACTCTCTCTCTCTTTCTCTTTCTCTTTCTCTTTCCCTCTCTCTCTCTCTCTCTCTCTCTCTCTCTCTCCTCTCTCTCTCTCTCTCTCTCTCTTCTCTCTCTCTCTCTCTCTCTCTCTCTCTCTTCTCTCCTCTCTCTCTTCTCTCTCTTTCTCTCTCTCTCTTTTCTCTCTTTCTCTTTCTGCTCTCTCTCTCTCTCTCTCTCTCTCTCTCTCTCTCTTCTCTCTCTCTCTCTCTCTCCTCTCCTCTCTCTCTCTGAACACACCATTAGTGAAGGTCCTGCTTTACAGCCATTTACATGTTACATGGCTGTCTGCAGACAATCAAAGCTTTGTTATAAAAGTGATGAAGACGTGATTTCTCTGAAGTAAAAAAAAAAAAAAAAATGTCTTGCGTCTTACTTCAATCTCTAGAATCAAAATAAACCCGAAACAATTTCATCAAAGCTACTAGGGCTCACAGTGAGGTCATAGTGACATGTCGTAACATGTTACTGCAGATTGCTCGGTAACTACCAAAGAGGTTGCAAAATGCTGTACTTGTACCTTGTCATGAGCCCAGAACAACTCCAATTGCATTTGCATAACCAATGCCATTGTGTCATTAAGGTAACTGTAAACCTTTAAAAACAATTTACTGAAATCAGATCAAAGTAAAAATAACTGGATGTTATAGGAAGAATTCGTGGAAAATAAACGACGCATGGAATTTCAGGAAGACCAGGATTGAAAAAAAAAAAAATGACAGGGTAAACGTAGTGTGGTGTCAGCTTTATCTCGGGGATTCCTCCAATAAAGTGACACCTTTGCAAAGTTAGTTCACATCTGCGATAGGCAAGTATTTTTTTTTCCCCAAAATAGCAAAAAAAAAAAAAAAAAAAAAAAAAAAAAAAAAGAGAGAGAGAGAGAGAGAGAGAGAGAAAGAGTATTACGACTGTTAAAAGTGCGAGGGAATAAAAATGATTTCTTCAATTATCGCATACTGGCACAGCATGTCCGACACCCAAGAAACAGTTCCTCTGGAAACCTTTTGTAATACCAAAAGGCACCACTTGTATGGCTAATGGAACTCCATCCTCGACCCCCTCCCCCCCCCCTTCCGCCCTTTTCCGATAGGCCTACATCCTGAACCACAAGTCCCAATCCTACACGGAGTCTTCAAATGGCTTTAGTAAGTAGTAACAAACCCCTTTGCAACCGTCGATTTTCACGCATGATTCCCCAGAGTTGCAAGCATCATCTCATGGCATTGCAGCATTCAAGGGGCCAAGTCGATACATCCAAAGTGGCGAGGCTTCAATAGTTGTTAGCATGACGACTGACAACAGTAACGTGACTTTCAGAAGTGGACCTTTGTTGATAAGGTAGATAGTAAATTATGTAAATAATCTAATCACTTACAATGTAGCACATAGTGATGGTGGTAATTATGAGTTCTCATTCAGCTTCCATGTCATAAAGTTTTGTCAGTTTCCAAATACAGCAAAAGCGTGCAAATTATGATACTATCAATTGCATTAAGTGTAATCGTTGGCTTTCCCAAAAATGTAACTTATTTAAATTCTTCCAAGAGTATTTCGGAATATAACTGAATCAGAATTGAAAGTATTGTATCCAAACAAAAATATGGAGGAAAAAGCATGTAGGAAAAAGATGAAGTATTTTGAAAATGTGATACAATATTACGAAACTGAATTCAGCATATGTAAAAAATTTCCTGCCACATAACTTAGGACACAGAGCGAGAAAATATTTTGGTTACTTTACATACTATCGACCCAAAAGTTTAAAAAAAAAAATAGTATTTACTTTAATAAATACTATCAACAGAAAGTTGCATTTAGTCAAGTTCTCCTACAATTAAATAGTTAGCAATGCAAGTAGGAAAAAATGTGAATTCCTTAACTAGCCTTGTCATTTATAACGTAGACCTAGCAAGAGTAAACGAATTTATCTATCTATATGTCTGTCTGTCTATCTGTCTGTCTGTCTGTCTGTCTGTCTGTCTGTATCTATCTATCTATTTGTCTGTCTGTGTCTGTCTGTCTGTCTGTCTGTCTGTCTGTCTGTCTGTCTGTCTGTCTGTCTGTCTGTCTGTCTGTCTGTCTGTCTGTCTGTCTGTCTGTCTGTCTGTCTGTCTGTCTGTCTGTCTGTCTGTCTGTCTGTCTGTCTGTCTGTCTGTCTGTCTATCTATCTATCTATCTATCTAATCTATATCTTCTAGCTATATTGGACATTTGAATCACGTAACATTTACACTAGTATAATCACTCACCGGTTGTAGATATGAAAATGGCCAAGCTATGTGGCTTATTGTACCTCATTTGTAACTTCGTGTCATATTTAGTCAAGTACGAGACACTGTGAGGAAATAGGTACAGACAGTATTACTCCTCGAAAAAAGAAAAAAAGAAAAAAACGAAAGTATTTATCTACTTCTTATCTACTTATGTTTTAATAATTGCCGAACATTGAAACTCTGACAAGACTATATTAAGTGCTATCTTATACATGCATTATCCTGTGGACAAAGACATTTACAAAACGAAGAAAAAATGGTACAAATAATCATTATATCATTATATATATATATATATATATATATATAAATATATATATATATATATATATATATATTATATATATATATATATATATATATTATATATACTATATATATAGTATATATTATTATTAATATTATATATATAATATATATATATATTTTATATATATATATAAAATATATCAAAATAGTATCAGAATATATAACGAAATGTCATGAAGTCTTAATTCCTTATTCTGAAGAAGTACCTTGATATGCTGACTATCAAAATTTCATAGTTTTGGTAAAATTGATATATATTAATATAAATATATAATATATATATATATATTATGATATATATATATATAATAATTTAATTTAATAATTATATTTTATTATAGTTTATTATTATATATATTATATATATATATAAATATAAATATCATAACATGAGTAATTACAGAATAATATACGAAATTCATGAAGCATAATTCCTAATTCTAGAATCTATGAGTACCATTATATCATTTATAAGATATTACATTTGAGAACGTAATGCAAAATTTCATAGTTTTGTTATAAAATTAATATCAGTACTATGTCTAAGTCTTTAATACCATTATTCACTGACTTATATATTTGAGCCTTTCCTTTTCTTTAGTATTTATGTATTTCAGTATTGTAAACGAATAACATCACAATAATATTTATCTTACCGTTTTTATCACTATCATTTATTGTTAAAAGTAATGATTACATATACGTTTATTAAGTATTATTGTTATTTTAAAAGCTATTTGGATATAATTCTATTAACAATTATCGTTAAATTTGGCAATGATACCAATACTCAGCTTTACTCTATCTTATCTATTTAACGATAAGCATCTATGCTTCAACATAATATATTAATCTGAATTAGATCTTTATTTGAATTTAATATTTACTTTTTATTTTAATATGTGTAATTTCTACAAATATACTCACATATAAATATATTTTCACGAAATATATGGAATTTTTTTAGATGTATAATCTAAATAATTAATTTATCTACTTCTCATGTACTCTCTTGTCACTCATCTCTCTCTTATCTTATCTCATCTATCTTCACTAACTCTCTGCTATATATCTCTCTATCTCATCTCTCTATCCCATCTTTTCTATATTAATTATCTATCTTCATTATAGTCACTTATCTATATCTCATCATATATCTCTCTCTACCTCCATCTTCATCTCACCTCATCTAGTCTAATTATATCTACTATTCATCTCTCTATTCATATTCATCATATATCTATATATCAAATCATCTAATATTCACTCTAGATATTATAGCTTACATATATATAATATTATTCACTAGTCTAATATATTAAATATATCTTATTATGCTATAAATATATATACTCACATAATATTATCATATACCATCATATAATATATCATAATTCATATCTATATAATACTATATATATATAATCATCTTATATAACTTATGTAATATATTATAATACTATATATATCATATATATCTTACTTCATCTCGTCACTCTCATCCTCTATATATATACCAAAATGTAGGAGCGGCTGTCTCTACCCTTGTAAATTTACCTGATTTCTGTGACTAGAGCGTTCTGAGAGTAGAGCTAGAATAATAAAAAACTCATATTATCACATTTGGGGGACAACCATTATAATAATACGTTGTTAAAATATTAACTAGAAACAATTAAACTTTAGTTATATCTGATCTCTTTGACAATGAATATTGTAGTTGGTGAAATAGTAATATTTCATAAAACTTGAAACCTAGACAAAATAAAATTGAGGAGTTAATGTGAGCGGAGGGAAGTGATGAGTTGAGGATGGGTCAATCAGTACTATGGTACAACTGCTGTGGAACGGACCATATCAAAGAAATACTCGACTTACAGGTGGAGTCCTTGACCAGCCCTGGGATCACTATCATTACTCGAGCTATACAGGCAATCAAGGAGCTAATCGCAGATTATATTTAGTAAGAACGACCGTATCTCACAGTATTATTTTTAATATGGCTTGATAATTTTTTTTTCCCCACATATAATTAAGGTAGACGATTATGTAAAGAGATAACGCATGATACTTAACACTGAAATGTATATAACTACATTAAGATGAGTTACTGTAAAATTCCAAATACACTATTTAATATTATATGCAATATATATATATAATAAATATATAAGTAATCGTATATATAATCATATATTATATTATATTATACTATAATTATATTTATGATACTAATATTATATAATTGTAATCATACTATATACTTTAATACCGTACTGTTTATCATATTTGTCAACAAATCCAAACAGGTAATATGATCATTAGAATTACTAATCTATGATATCTATCTATGCATATCTAATGCTATTATCTAAAGAATATATTATAATGATCAACGTGGAACGAATTAATATTGGTTAAAGGTATAGCTATGCACCATGGGCTACTGCATAGATAGCGAATTGTACTCATAAGACACAATAGTTCTATATCCATCTCAATTGGAGCTATCTTGAGCGGAATGCCACAGCACATCAGAGAACCTATTTACATTACCATAGTACCGCTAAGTATTCGAGTTACGTCAATTCAATATCACCTGGAGTATTGTGGAGAAATACAAATTTAATAAGCATTAATGTCCTAAGTAATAATAAGTTATTTACGAGATACTTACGTATGTAAGATGAGAATGAGAGAGTAAGATTTTACTAAATAAGTAATATAACTTTTATATAGTCCAGATTATCCAATGCAATTAATTTCTTTATTACTCATAACTCATGTTGCAGATAATTTTTGTAATTCATTTATTTATTACCAAATTGAATTCACCTACCACCCCTACCTAAATATAATATATACAGTATAATATTATATAATAATATTAGCTATAATATATTATATTATATATAATATTCAATATTAATTATAATATAATATAGTTAATATTAAATATAATATATAGTATAAATAATAGGGGTACTAAAAAAAAGCAATACAACCCACGAACATTTCCATAAATATTACTAAGACTTGTTGTAAACCTTTAGTTTATTCACTGGAAAGTCATATAAAGTAAGTCAGAAATGCTTGAATGTTATATCAACTATTAAATAATATATTCCCTTTAACTATCAATTAAACGAATATAACGGTAGTTTTCTGGCCTAACTGAGATAATTAAGAAAGTCAAGCAGTCATAGACTATACAATCTGAACACTAACTTTAAAAACAACTGATACCAGTACTCTATGAGTTTGAAATGAGCATTACTATATAAATATAATAGAGCCCTTTACACTCTTTTCTTCACTTCTCTACCACTTCACCTACTTAACCCATTTTCTCTACTCTCATTTTCTCACTAGCACCAAATTTACCTCTCACTTCCTCTGTTACCTTACACACTTACCCTATCATTATCCTACTCACTCCTTATTTTCCCTCTCACGTTCCCTCTTCCCACACTAGATATCATCTACTCATATTTATTATTTTCACTTACTATCTCATCTAGGCATTCTCCTAACTATCCCTATTGAATCTGCATACTATCAATTTTCTCACTCGCTCTTCCCTCTCACTTTATATTATTATTTTATATATAGTATTAATACTATATATATTTATTTTAGGTAACTACCTTATTTTACTACTCACTTCGCCTCTTCCCGCTCTACTCCCTCTTTCCCCTTCTCACTCCCTTTTCATTCCTTCTCCTGCGCTCTTTTCCTCTCTCACACTTCCACTGCGTATCCTCACTCTTACAACTTACCTTTTCCACTCCTTCACATCCCTCCATTACCCTCTTCCCTTACTCACTATTATATACCTTACCCCTCACCACTTATTCCCTCTACACTGCCCTCTTCCTCTCACCCCTTTTCCCATCTACACACTATCCTTTCCCTCTCACTCCCTCTTTCCCTCTCCAACTACCTTTATCCCTCTCACTCCACTTTACCTCTTCACTTACCTTCTTTCATCACCTCTCACTCACCGTCTTCCCTCTCACTTCCCTCATTCACTCACTACCGTAACTCACTAACTCTTCTTCCCTCATCACTCCCTATTCTATCATTTACTCCTTTATTATAGTACTTATCTATATTACTATATATATTCCCTTTTCCCTCATCAACATCAGAACTCAGTTATTACTCCTGCTATACACGATTCACAATAAGATCACCCGTTATAGACCTATCATTCACGATCACCTCTTCCAGTATAGAAATAGACCTACTGACTATCGACAGTCACTCTTATGATCCGACTCAAGCAACGTAAGATCATTTATCTACACTAATCTCTTACTCCCGTTTATTACCCAGTACATTCACTTAACCTTTATTTCTGCGCTCTCATACCCTCTTCACTCACTCTCTACATCCCTTATTCCCTCATCAAACATCGCCTACTTACCCTTATCACTCCCTCTTCCATCAAAACACATCCTTTTTCCGCTCCTCAACTATCCACTCTTTACCCTCTCACTACCCTTCTTCCACTCACCCCATACTTCTCTCTCACATATCTTCCTCCTCACTCACCTTTTCTCCTGCTCAACTCCCTTTTCCTCTCATCTCCTTCTTCCCTCTCTACTCCTTTTCCTCTCAGCTCCCTCTTCCCTCTACACTCCTTTCCCTCCCACTCCCTTTATCCCCTCTCACTCCCTTTCTCTCACTTCCTCTTCCCTCTCACTCATCCTTTTTCCCTTCTCACTCCCTTTTTCCCTCTCACTTTCACTCTTCCCTCTACAATCCCTTTCCCTCTCACTCCCCTCTTCCTCTCACTCCTTTTCTCTCTTCCTCTCCCACTCGCACTCCCTTTTCCTCTCCCTCTTCCCTCTCACTCCCTCTTCCCCTCACTCCCTCTTTCCCTTTCACTCCCTTTTCCCTCTCACTCCCTCTTCCACTCTCACTCCTCTCCCTCTCACTCCCTTTTCCCCTCACTCCCCTCTTCCCTCTCACTCCCTCTTCCCTCACTCATCCCGTCTTCCTCTCTCACTCCCTCTTCACTCTCACTCCTTTTCCCTCTCACATCCTTTTCCTCTCACTCCCCTCTTCCCTCCCAGCTCCCTTTTCCCCTCTCACTCCCTCTTCCGCACTCACTCCTCTTCCCTCTCACTCCTCTTCCCTCTCACTCCCTTTTCCCTCTCACGTCCCTTTTTCTCCTTCTCCTCCCTCTTCTCCCTCTTCCCTCTCACTCCCATTTTCCTCTCCACTCCTCTCTCTCCGCCTCTCACTCCCCTTCCCTCTCACTCCCTCTTCCCTCTCACTCCCTTTTCCTCTCACTCCCTTTTCCCTCTCACTCCCTTTTCCCTCTCACTTCCCTCCACTCCCTTCCCTCTCACTCCTTTTCCCTCTCACTCCCTCTTCCCTCTCACTCCCTCTTCCCCTTCACTCACTCCCTTTTTCCCTCTCACTCCCTTTCTCTCACTCCCTTTTCCCTCTCACTCCCTTTTCCTTCTCACCTCCCTTCCCTCTCACACTCCCTCCTCCCTCTCACTCCCTTTCCCTCTCACTCCCTCTTTCCCTCTCACGTCCCTTTTCCCTCTCACTCCCTCTTCCCTCTCACTCCTTCCTTTTTCCCTCTCACTCCTCTTTCCCTCTCACTCCCTTTTCCCTCTCAACTCCCCTCCCTCTCACTCCCTCTTCCCTCAACTCCCTTTTTCCCTCTCACTCTTTTTCCTCTCACTCCTTTCCCTCACTCCCTTTTCCCTCCCTCACTCCCTTTTCCTCTCACTCCCCTTCCCTCTCACTCCCTCTTCCCTCTCACTCCCTTTTCCCCTCTCACTCCCTTTCCACTCTCACTCCCTTTTCCCTCTTCCACCCTCCTCTCCTTCCCTCTCACATCCCTCTCCCTCACTCCTTCTTCTCACTTCTTTCCTCCTCTCTTCCCTCTCACTCCCTCCCTCCCACTCCCTTATCTCAATTCCTCTCACTCCCTTCACTCCCTCTCACTCACTTTTCCCTACTCACTCCCCTCTTCCTCTCACTCCCTTTCCCTCTCACTCCCTTTTCCCTCTCACTCCCTTTCCCTCTCAACTCCCTTTCCTTCTCACTCCCTTTCCTCTCACTCCTTCTTCCCTCTCTCCCTCTTCCTCTCACTCCCTCTTCCCTCTCACTCCCTTTTCCCTCTCACTCCTTTCCTCTCTCCCTTTTCCCTCTCACCTCCCTTTACCTTCTCACTCCCTTCCCTCACTCCTCTCCTCTCACTCACTTTTTCCCTCTCACTCCCTCCCTCTCACTCCCTCTCACTCCCTCTTCCCTTCCCTCTCACTCCCTCTTCCCTCTCACTCCCTTTTCCCTCTCACCCTTTCATCTCACCCTTTTCCTCTCACTCCCTTTTTCTCACTCTCCTTCCCTCTCACTCCCGCTCCCTCTCATCCTTTTCCCTCTCACTCTTTTCCTCTCACCCCTCTTCCCTCTCACCCTTTCCCCCTTCACTCCCTTTTCCCTCTCACTTCCCTTTCCTCTCACTCCCTTTTCCCCTCCACTCCCTTTCTCTCTCTCTCCTCCTCTCCACTCCCTTTCCACTCTCACTCCCTTTCCTTCCCTCTCACTCCCTCTTCCCTCTCCTCTCACTTCCCTCTTCCCTCTCACTCCCTCTTCACCTCTCACTCCCTTTCCCTCTCACTCATCCTTTTTCCCCTTCCCTCACTCCTTTTCCTCTCTCACTCCCTCTTTCCCTCTCACTCTCTCTTTTCCCTCTCACTCCCTTTTCCCTCTCACTCCCCTTTTCCCTCCACTCTCTTCCTCCCTCTCACTCCCTTTTCCCTCTCACCTTTTCCCTCTCACTCCTTTTTTTCCCTCTCACCCCCTTTCCCTCTCACTCCTTCTTTCCTCTCACTCCCTCTTCCCCTTCCCTCTCACTCCCTCTTCCCTCTCACTCCTCTCCAACTCCTCCCTCTTCCCTCTCCACTCCCTTTTCCCTCACCCCCTTTTCCCTCTCATTCCTCTTCCCTCTCACTCCCTTTTCCCTCATCCTCCTTTCCCCTCACACTCCCTTTCCCCTTCCCTTTTCCCTTTCACTCCCCTCTCCCTCTCACTCCCTTTTCCCTCTCACTCCCTCTTCCCTTTCACTCCACTTCCCTCTTTCCCCTCTCCCTTTCCCTCATCACATCTCCTTTTGCCCTCTATCCCTCTCACTCCCTTTCCACTCACCTCCTCTTCCCTCCTCATCCTTTCCTCATCACTCCCTTCCCTCTCACTCCCTTTCCTCTTCACTCCCTCTTCCCTCTCATCCTTTTCCCTCCTCACTCCTCTTCCCTCTTCTCCCTTTTCCCTCTCACTCCCTCTTCCCTCTCACTCCTCTTTTCCCTCTTCAACTCCTCTTCCCTCTCATCCCTCCTCATCCCTCTTCCTCTCACCCCTTTTCCTTTCTCAGTCCCTTTTCCCTCTCACTCCCTCTTCCCTCTCAGTCCCTTTTCCCTCTCACTCCCTCTTCCCTCTCACTCCCTTTTTCCTTCCTCATGATCCTCTTCCCCTCTCCCTCACCTTTTCCCTCTCACTCCCTTTTGCTCTCACTCCCTCTCCCTCTCACCCCTTTCCTCTCCTCCTCTAACTCCCTTTTCCCTCTACTCCTTTCCCTCTCCCCTCACTCTCACTCCCGCTCTCACTTCCCTTTTCCCTCTCACCTCCTCTTCCCTCTCACTCCCCTCTTCCCTCTCCACTCCCTCTTCCCTTCCCACTCCCTTCCCTCTCCACTCCTCTCTCTCCCTCTCTCACTCCCGTCCCTTCACTCCTCTTCCTCTCACTCCTTTTCCCTCTCACTTTTCCCCTTCCCTCTCTCCCTTTCCCTCTACTCCCTTTTCCTCTCACTCCCTCTTCCCTCTCACTCCTTTTCCTCTCACTCCCTTTTCCCATCTCACTCCCTTTTTCCCTCTCACTCCTCTTCCCTCTCACTCCCTTTTCCCTCTCACTCCCCTCTTCCTCTCACTCCCTTTTTCCCCTCACTCCCCCTCTCCTCTCCACTCCTTTTCCTCCTCACATCCTTTTCCCTCTCCACTCCCTCTTCCTCAACTCTCCTTCTTTCACTCTCCTCTCACTCCCTCTCACTCCCTTTTTCTCACCCCCTCTCGACTCCCTTTTCCCCTCTCACTCACTCCCTTTCCCTCTCACTCCCTTTTCCCTCTCACTCCTCTTCCCTCTCACTCCCTTTCCCTCACTCCCTCTTCCCTCTCACTCCCTTTCCCTCTCACTCTCCTTTTCCCTCTACTCCCTTTTCCCTCTCACTCCCTCTTCCCTCACTCCCCTCCCTCTTCCCTCTCACTTCACTCTTCCTCTCATCCCCCCTCTCACTCCCTTTTCCCTCTCACTCCCTTTTCCCTCTCACTCCCTTTTCCCTTTTTCCCTCTTTCCCTCTCACTCCCTCTCCCTCTCACTCCCAGTTTCCTCTCACTCCCTTTTCCCTCCACTTCCCTCTTCCCTCTCAACTCCCTCTTCCTCTACTTCCCTTCATCACCCTTTCCCTCCACTTTCCTTTCCCTCTCACTGCCCTTGTTCTCAAGTGAGTAAACGAGACTGTCACAGTGTCATCCAAGTGAGTATGTGTTGAAGCAAATGCTAGTTTGTGATTCCAGATTCAAAGCTTGTAATAGCAGTTGACAGTTGCAATGAAACTGA
This sequence comes from Penaeus vannamei, assembly GCF_003789085.1. Lineage (NCBI taxonomy): Eukaryota > Metazoa > Arthropoda > Malacostraca > Decapoda > Penaeidae > Penaeus > Penaeus vannamei. The sequence continues at coordinate 3,463 of NW_020871480.1, read as the reverse complement.
TCTTGGCGGGGATGCAATATGACTAGGCATTAATTGCTAGTCTGTTTTGTAACAGGATTTATATATATATATATATATATATATATATATATATATATATATATATATATATATATAATATATATATATATATATATATATATATATATATATATATATAATATATATATATATATATATATATATATATATATATATATATATATATAATAATATATATATATAATATATACATATGCATTCATACATTTAAATATATAGCATATATAGTATACATATTTAGAACAGACACAGAGACTCCAGAGGCTCCCGGCAGGTGAGAGCCAATGAATCATGAAGCTGTGTTGGAAACTTCATAGAAAACTTCACTCGAGAACATCACACACTTGCTGTACATCACTCTAATTAGTGATGAAGAAGCGAAGGATTCGTATTTTTTCCTTCTTGTCTTTTTATATTATTCTTTAGTTTTTGTTGTTGTTTTTTTTTTTCCTTGTGTGTGTTTTTTTTTCACTTTCTTTCTTTCTTCTTTTTTCTTATATTATTCTTTTGTTGTTATTGTTTCTTATATTATTCTTTTGTTTTTTGTTGTTTCTTATATATTCTTTTGTTTGTTTTTTATCCTTGTGTGTGTGTTTTTTTCCACTTCTTTCTTCTTTTTCTTATATTAATTCTTTTGTTGTTGTTTTTCCTTTTTGTTTTTTATCCTTGTGTGTTTTTTTTTTCACATCCTTCTTATCATGGTCTCTGTATGGGCGACGTTTTTTTTCGTTATATTTTTTATGCTATATTTTTCTCCTGTATTTTTAACCCGTTATATCCTTGCTAAGTAAAGTCGACCTTATTAAAGTCGTTATTAATCATTTATCTTTTTTTTTACCACTCAAATTATAACACTGATAGGATAGGTAATCAATAACTTTCATCAGTGTCATTTTTTATTTATCCATTAATTATCATCATTCTCAGTTATCATTATTGCTAGTAGTTATTACTTTTATCATCATCGTTATTGTTGTTGTTGTTGCCGGTAGAACAAGATTATCCTGTTGTTATAAGTATCATGGTTACAAATTTTCCTGTGTAGCAATTGTTATCATTATTATTTTAAGTATCATTGCTTTCATCCTCATTATTACTATTACTATTATCATTACCATCTATTATCATCACTCATCATTATTACCGATCATGCATCATCATCATCATTATTATTATATTTCTATCAGGAACATTGATAAAAATTATTGTTAATAATTTGTTGATATTATTTTATTAAGTTATTATTATTATGTTATCATTATTATTATTATTCATTATTATTATTATCATTTTTATTATTATTATCATTATTATTATTATTAAAAGTAATATTAATAAGTAGTAGTAGTAGCAGTATCCTTTTGTACAATTTATCATTATCAATATTTTTACTATCAATATCATTATATAATTTTTTTCGTTACTTTCTTGTCATCATGATTGTTATTCACATAATCATACATATGAACATTCCTTTTGTCATTATCATTTTCACAGATTCATTTCCATTATTGACTCCATCATTTGTATTATTTTTAGCTTTTACATAATTAACTTTCGTTTGTATTATCATTGTAATCAGAATCGTAATTTCACCTTATCATTATCCCATTCTCCTTTCATTCTAATTCTAGGCTGTTCTATCTTGCGCATCGTACATTCTCTTTCTCTCTCTCTCTCTCTCTCTCTCTCTCTCTCTCTCTCTCTCTCTCTCTGTCTCTCTCTCTCTCTCTCTCTCTCTCTCTCTCTCTCTCTCCTCCCTCCCTCCCTCCTCCCTCCCTCCCTCCCTCCCTCCTCTCCCTCCCTCTCCCTCTCTCTCTCTCTCTCTCTCTCTCTCCCTCCCTCCCTCCCTCCCTCTCTCTCTTATCTGCATGCATTTTCTCCATCCATTCTTCGAAGCCTTTTCCCCTTCTCAGGAACATCCTCTTTCTCATCTCCATTTCCCTCGGAGAAGAGCATGCACTCCATCCTTCGGGAAGAATGCCAGAGTTGATAAATTCCTTGGACGGTTAACTCGAAATTCATAAAAGGATCCATTCAATCTGTGGGTAAGGAGGTCCTGGTTGGTCACCCTCCCCTTCCTCACTCCTCTGTCTCTTCTCTCTTTTCTTCTCTTCTCTTCTTCTGTCTCTCGCTTTCTCTTTCGTTTGTATCTTCGGTGGTTTCTGCCCTCCTCCTCACTCCTTCTGTCTCTTCTTCTCTTTCTTCTCTTCTTCTCTCTCGCTTTCTCTTTCGTTTGTATCTCGGTGGTTTCTGCCCTCCCTCCTCACTCCTCTGTCTCTTCTCTCTCTTCTCTTTCTCCTCTTTCTCTCCTCTTTCTTTCTCTCCTCTGTTCTTCTCCTTTCTCTCCTGGTCACCCTCCCCTCCTCACTCTTCTGTCTCTTCTCTCTCTTCTCTCTTCTCTCTTCTCTTCTTCTTCTTCTTCTTCTTCTCTCTTCTTCTCTCTCTCTTCTTCTCTCTTCTCTTCTTCTGTCTCGCTTTCTCTTTCGTTTGTATCTTCGGTGGTTTCTGTGGGGGGCGGGGGGGGAGGGAGGAGTGGGGAGGGGAGGAGGGAAGGGGGGAGGGTTCGTCTGTTGAGGTCTCCTCTTCTCTTCTCTCTCACGTCTTGTTTACTTTCTTCTTTCGTTTGTTTGTTGTTTTCTGTTTCTGTGTTCGTTCTGTGGTTTTCTTTTTGATCGTCCCTTTTATTCTCCTCTTTCCTTTCTCTCCGTCTCTTCCTTTTTTATTTGTATCCGCTTTCGTTGTTGCTTGTTTTGTCTTTCACTTCTTTCACTTCATTTTCTTTTTATTCTTCAACATCCTTAACTCATCTTCCCTCCCTTTGTTCCCCGATTCCTTCTTCTCTCTCTTTTCCTTCTCACCATCTTCTTTCCCTCCTCCCTACTACCGAATCTAATTCCCTACCTACTATTTTCCCCCTCTCTCTCCTTTCATTCCTATCTCCTTTTTCTCCTCTCTCCTATATCCACACCAACCTCCCCTCCCCCCTCCACCACCAAGTACCCCTCCCCCCCCACCCTTATCCAGCTCCTGGATCCGTCCTTCCTCTCATCTCCCCCTCCCCATATCTCAAACATCCACCCCCTCTCCCCTTCCCCCTTCCCTTTCCCCCCATACCCCCCATTCCTCCCCCCTCCCCTCAAAGCCCCCCCCTCTCCCCTTTCCCATATCCCCACTTCCATCCTCCTCCCCTCAAAGACCCCCCCTCCTCTGCCTTTCCCCCCCATACCCCCATTTCCTCCCCTCCCCTCAACATCCCCCCCCCCTCTCCCTTTCCCCCCATACCCCCCACTTCCTCCTCCTCCCCTCCAAAGCCCCCCCTCTCCCTTTCCCCCCATACCCCCCACTTCCTCTCCTCCCTCCCCCAAAGCCCCCCACCCCTCTCCCTTTCCCCCCATACCCCCCACTTCCTCCCCCTCCC
>NW_020871479.1:72323-74692 GCF_003789085.1 Penaeus vannamei | reverse complement strand
GGAGCGAGCGAGAGAGAGAGAGAGAGAAGAGAGAGAGAGCAGAGAGAGAGAGAGAGAGAGAGAGAAGAGAGAGGGGAGAGAGAGAGATAGAGAGAGAGAGAGAGTAGAGAGCAGTAGAGAGAGATTAGCATCTTCACCCATACTCGCATACATGTACAAATCCATTTTGAACTAATATATCAATCTCTCGATCCATCTTCAAAGCTGAAACCACCTCTAAACCAAGGCAAATGAATGAAAATACCATAAATAATTTTGGTAAAGATGCGTCAGAGCTTCCCTTTAAACAATTTCCTGCCAAAGGGGATTACAAACTCGTGCATGGTATCAGATTCCTTAATCCTAAACTACTGGATATCAAGCGAGGAGCGCGGCGACAGGAAGAGTCAAGTCGCCTATAATTTTCATCACGCGGATTGGATGACATTTATTCAAAGCTCGGTGATCAAAGCGTAACAAAATTATGGATGGTTTTGAGATCAAGTTGGTTTTACTCGTTTATTTTGACGGTGGTGATAATAATAATGATAATAAAAATAATAAAAATCGACCACATTTACGTAATACTCAATTAGGATCGAAATTCAACAAGGTAATTGAATTCTGAACCGCCATACGTTGCTTATCAAAAAATTCGCATCGATCTCATAGACTTGGATCCTCTATAAGGCGCATCGAAACGACGTAGAAAAGTGAAAACAAAAGAGCAGAGGCGCGTCTCAAATTTGGCGGGAAAATCAATCTGCGGGAAGTTCGTGTGTTGCGGTAAAGAGGGGAGGGGAGGGGGGGGGGAGGGCAGGAAGAGGGGGAAGAAAGGGGAAGAAGCGAGAGGGTGGAAGAGGATCTCTGAAGAAAGAGGAGGAGGAGCAGGAGGGGAAGGTGAAACAGGAGGAAGAGAATTGAGATGAAAGGCGGAGAAATTGAAGGAACGGACAGGTGGATGAAGAATGAAGAGGAAGGGATAGAGAGAGACAGACATATATGTAGATAAACGGGAAGTGAGAGAGAGGGAGAGGGAGAGAGAGAGAGAGAGAGAGAGAGAGAGAGAGAGAGAGAGAGAGAGAGAGAGAGAGATAGAGAGAGAGAGAGAGAGAGAGAGAGAGAGAGACAGAGACAGAGAGAGACGAGAGAGACGTGAGAGAGAGAGAGGAGAGAGAGAGAGAGAGAGAGGAGAGAGAGAGAGAGGAGAGAGAGAGAGAGAGAAGAGAGAGAGAGAGAACGGAGAGCAAGAAGGCGAGAAGAGAGAGAGAGAGGAGAGAGAGGAGAGATGAGAGAGAGAGAGAGAGAGCGAGAGCGAAGAAGCGAGAGCGAGAGCGAGAGCGAGAGCGAGAGCGAGAGCGAGAGCGAGAGCGAGGCGAGAGAGATTGAGAGAGAGACAAGAAGGAGAGGAGAGCAGAGAGAGAGAGAGAGAGAGAGAGAGAGAGAGAGAGAGAGAGAGAGAGACAGAGAGAGAGAGAGAGAGAGAGAGAGGAGAGAAGCAGATAGAGAGAGAGAGAGAGAAGAGAGAGAGAGAGAGACGAGAGAGACGAGAGAGAGAGAGAGAAAACGAGAGAGCAAGAGCGAGAGAGGGAAAGAGAGAGAGAAGGAGAGCGGGAGAAAGCAGAAGAGACGAGAGATGAGAGAGAGAGAGAGAGAGAGAGAGAGAGACGAGAGAAGAGCGAGACGCGAGAAGCGAGAGCGAGAGCGAGAGAGAGAGCGAAGAGAGAGAGAGAGAGGAAGAGGGAGGAGAAGAGAGGGCGAGAGGGAGGGAGAGAGAGAGAGAGAGAGAGAGAGGAGAGAGAGAGAGAGGAGAGTGAGCAGACGAGAGAGAGAGAGAGAGGAGAGAGAGAGATAGAAGAGAAAGAGAAAGGCAACAGACAGACAAGGAGAGACTGTGTGCATAAACAGTGTGTTCCATTCACACACCATATTCTGAAACACATCTGGATATACATGAATTTTAAAAAAAAATGAATATTGAATACGTAAAATATATTCCACAAGATTCCCAATGCTATTTGTATATTTTATAGGTATCATATACATGCTTCTATATATATATATATATATATATATATATATATATATATATATATATATATATATATATATTATATATATATATTATACACACACACACACATTTCACATACATTGTCTACGGGATGTAGGATTTTGTATGCATGTATTGTAGTTCACCGATAATGTGACATGCTAACGGATGATGGCTGATGATTGATGATAGATGGTGATGATGATGATTGATCATGATGATGATGATGATCGAGATTAATGATTGATGATGATATGATGATGATTGATATGAATGATTATGATGATGATGATGATGATGAATGATGACTTATGATGATGATTGATGAATATGATAT
>NW_020871479.1:59823-62323 GCF_003789085.1 Penaeus vannamei | reverse complement strand
ACCTCCCCCTATATCCTCCACTCCCCTCACAACCTCTCCCCCCCCCGCCTACCTCCTGCCCCTCAAACCTCTCCCTTCCCCCTTCCTCATTCCTCTCCCCCGCCCTCAAACCTCTCCCCTTCCCTCATAAACACCTCCCCCGCCCCTGCCCCCCAAAACCTCTTCCCTCCCCTCATATCTCCCCTCCTCCCCCCCCCTCCCCCCTCTCCCTTATATCCTCCCTCCCCATTATAAATCTCCCTCCCTCACTTCCCCCTCCCCCCCCTGCCCCTCAAACCTCTCCCCTCCCTCCACTTCCCCCTCCCTCATACCTCTTCCCACCAGAAAACCTCCCTCCCCCCCTATATCCTCCCTCCCCTCATAACACCCCCCCCCCCGCCTGATCTCCCTCACTTCACCCCCTTCCCCCTCCCCCACCTCAAAACTTCTTCCTCCCCCTATATCCCCCCATCCCCTCATAACACCCCCCCCCCCGCTGATCCCCTGAGTGATAAACAAACGCCGCCGAAAAGACCGTTAACATGGCGCCTTGATCCCGATTTTCTCAGATTCGGGACAAGGACGTTTCCTCGCCGGATGCCAGACACGTCTCTTCGTCTTTCCTTCTCCCTTTTTCGTTCTCCCTTTCCCGATCTACTCTATCTACCTTTTCTCTCCCCCTCTCTCCCTACTCCTTACTCCTCTCTGTTCTCTTTCCCCCTCTCCTTATTCCTTACTCTCTATTCTCTTTCCTCCTTTTTCCTTATTCCTTACTTTCTATTCTCTTTCCTCCTTTCCCTTCACGAAGTCTTCCTTTCCTCTCCCTTCTCCCTTTCCCTTTCCCTCTCTTTCTCCCTCTCCCTCTACCAAATACTTTTTTTTCTTCTCCCTCCCCCCCAATTCTTTCATTTATCTATACCCCCCCCCCTCCTTTCTCCAGGTGTGCCGCTCTCTCCCCCTTCCCACACCTCCACCCTCGCTCACTCGTCCCTCACTCTCCTTCCGGCTTGTCCCCCCTCTCTCCATTTCTCCCTTATTTTTTTCCTTCCTTCCTTTTCCCTTCCTCTTTCCTGTCCTTCCTTCTTTCCTTCTTTCATTTCCCTCCTTCTTCTCCATCAATCCATCCCACCATCATTCCCTCCCTACTTCCCACCACCTCCCTCCTTCCCTCCATCAATCTCTTTCCCTTCCTCTCTCTTTCTCCCTCCCTCCCTCATTCGAATCTATCCATCCATCCACCCACACTCTCTCCGTCCCTCCCCCTAACTCCCTCCCTCGTCCTCGAGCTATCTATCCCCCCACCACCCACCCCCTCCCCCCCCCTCCCTCCCTCCCCCTCCCTCCCACCCTCCATCACATCTACTCATCCGTCCCCATCCCACCTCTCTCCTCGATCTATCTATCCAGCCCCCTCCTTCCTCCCTCCTCCTTTCCTCAATATATCTATCCATCCATCCACTCCATCCCCCTACCCACCTCCCTCCCCCTCCTTCCTCCCTCCTCGATCAATCATCCATCCATCCGCACCACCCACCCCACTCCCTCCCTCACTCCCCTTCCCCTCCTTCCTTCCTTTCCCTCGATCAATCTATCCATCCATCCATCCGCCCACCCTCCCACTCTCCTCCCTCCTCCTCCCTCGCATGTANGAGGAAGGAATGAAGAAGAGGGAAGATATATCGGAAAGGAGGAGGGAGGGGATAGAAGGAGAGAGGGAGAGAAAGGGGAAGGGAGGAGGGAGGAAAAGGAATATAGTATTTATTCCTTCTTTCTGCCTTAGTTTCATTGTCTTTGTCTCCCTTTGTCTTTCCCTTTGTCTTTGTCCTCAGAATGTATTGATTTTATTTTATTTTTCTTTTTTCTTATTATTACTATTTCCATTTATTTATATACTTTTTTCTTTTCTTTTTTGTACTGTGTCTCAGATGCGGATGTATCTATATGCACGAAACATGCATGAATATACATAGTCACGTAGAGAATGAAACATGAAAGCCACATACAAAAGGGGATAAATAGACTGATAGATAGATAGACAGATAATATAATATATATATATATATATATATATATATATATATATATATAATATATATATATATTAGATAGATAGATAGATAGATAGATAGATAGATAGATAGATAGATAGATAGATAGATAGATATAGATAAGAGAGAGAGGAGAGAGAGAGAGACGGAACAGAGAGAGAGTCAGAAAGGATAGAGACACAGACAGAGAAAGAGATAGATAGATAGATAGATAGATAGAGAGAGAGAGAGAGAGAGAGAGACCAGACAGACAGAAGAAAGAAAGAGATATAAAATACGACGAGAGAGATATAGAGAGAAAGAAAGAGAGCGAGACGCGAAGAAGAAAAAGAAAAATACGAATAAGAAAGACGAAGGAGAAGAGAAAGAAGAAAGAAAACCAAGAAACACCCACCCTTCTCCCATCAGCAAGAAAATGAAAATTCCAGATTTTTCGATGCCACCTGTTCCCTGTCTTCGTGTCTATTGCTGAT
>NW_020871479.1:44823-57323 GCF_003789085.1 Penaeus vannamei | reverse complement strand
TAGAGATAAACAGGGATAGGAGGCGGAGACGTATGAAAGATAGATGCAACGCAATTGATAAACACAAAGGAACGGAAACAGACGAAAGAAAAGAAAAGACAAAGAAGAAAAAAAATTGTTTAGCGACGCACACGCTGTTTCCTCTTCGTCAATGTGCGTTTGTGTGAGGGGTAAAATTCGTTTGTTTGTTTGTGTGTGTGTAAGTGACTTGTATGTTTGTGTGCGAGGGTGTAGTTTGTTTGTGTTTGTTTGTGAGGGTGTACATATCTATGATTTGTTTGTTTAAGTCTAGTGCGTTTGTATGTTTGTGTGTGAGGGTGTAGTGAGGGTGTATTTATCTATAAATTGTTTGTAAGAGTCTAGTGCGTTTGTGTGTTTGTTTGTGTTTCTTTGTGAGGGTGTAGCTTGCTTGTGTTTGTTTGTGAGGATGTATATATCTATGATTTGTTTGTTTGTTTGTGTGTGAGGGTGCAGTGAGGGTGTAGATTGTTTGTGTTTGTTTGTGAGGGTGTATATATCTATGATTTGTTTGTATGAGTCTAGTGCGCTTGTATGTTTGTGTTTGAGGGTGCAGTGAGGGTGTAATTTGCTTGTGTTTGCATGAGTGTGTGTTAACTTGTAGTTCGGTTCTGTTTGTGAATTAATACATTTCGTTGGTTTGTGTATACGGGAAGGTGTACCTCCCTTGTTTGTTTGTACGTGAGATTGCAGTTTGCTTGTTTTTTCTTGTTTTTGTGTGTGGGTGTAACTATCTTGTTTGTTTGAATGTAAGGGGTGTAGTTCTCTTGTTTATGTGAAACGATGCAGTTCGCTTGTTTATGTGTGTGTAAAAGTTTATTTGAGTAAATGTTTGTAAGGGTTTATTTCACTTGTTTATTTATGTGTAAAAGTTTATTTCACTTGTTTATTTATGTGTAAAAGTTTAATTCGCATGTTTATAGACGTAAGGGTTTAGATCTCTTGTTTATGTGTATATAAGGGTTTAGTTGGCTTATTTGTGTTTGATTGTATAGTTCTTTATTGCTGTAAAAGAGCGCGCTTGTTTATGTGTGTGTCGGGGTGTAGTTTAGTTGTTTGTGTGGAAGAGCAAGTTCGCCTTTTTATATAACTGTTTGTTTGTGTGAGTTTATAGTTGTTTGTGTGTGTACGGGTGTAAGCAGCTTGTTTGTGATACAAGGTGTAGTTCAGTTAGCGGGCTGTGTTTGTTTGTATTTTTACTGTGTTTATCAAGGTGATCGTTCGTGTATACGTATGTACATTCATTTGTGTATGTGTTTGTGTAACGAAATGATATATGTAGGAATTGCAATTATTAAGACAGAAACCAGAAACATGTTTTAACGTGTATTTGGTAACTTCTCAAAACTCGGCATCCATTCCCATATCATTAACTGCATTTTGAAACAACAGAGGGACTAAAACGGAGAAAAAATATTACGATCATTTGCATATGTTAAAGACAGACAGACACACACACACACACACACACACACACACACACAGAGAGAGAGAGAGAGAGAGAGAGAGAGAGAGAGAGAGAGAGAGAGAAGAGAAGAGAAGAGAAGAGAGAGAGANGACATAAGACAGACAGACAGAACGACAGACACGCAGATACACAGACATAAGGTCCCAAACTTTTGATAGTGGCTCCTCGCGAGGGAAAAAAAAATAATATCGTTGGACAGATTTTTTTGCTTGTTTGGTTGTGACTTTGTCACAACCAAACAGAATGCGGCATAAATCGCCAGACATTGTTTTTAATGTCCTCTGCCACTTAATTCATATGTGTATGTGTGTGAGTGTGCGTGTGCGTGTGCATGTGTGTGTGTGCGCTCGTGTGTGTGTGTTGGCCCATATAGAATACACACAGCACTTGTAAATTCTATTAAACACTTAAACCTGCCGACGCTTCAAATATACATTATATAATAGATAACAGTAAGAAAGTAACACATTACCGATAAAACGGGTGGTATTTGAAGTAAACAAACACATGCTGAATAAAGGCTAGTTTGGCGTGGAACAGAAGCCAAAAGGTAGTGCACTAGTACGTGCGTGTTATTTAGTGTTAATGAACGTTTGCGCTCACTGTGCTAAATAATAGTTTAGTGCAAGGTGAAAAGTGGGGAACCTAGGAATAAATCGGCAATGCTGTATTCTGTAACTAGTCAGTGACAGGTGCTTAGCAGGTAATAAGTGATTAGCATATAATAAACACACTGTTTTGCAATACGGCAAAGCAGACATCGTTTTGAATAGCAGTATGTCAGATACTTAACACATGAATTATCAATTTATCGTGATTTTTCCTGATAGTCTAAACAACAACTTGTAAAATTCAATAACGCAATGAACAGTAGTCACAGTGATCATAACATCACCTATAAAACAAGTGAATATGCCAATACTATTTTTTTTTTTTTTTTATCGTACAGCACTGAAATTACGCTGAAATTATCGGTGCATTAACCATCTGACAAATCCGTATTTTTTTGCTACAACTCTCAGCCATAAGTCATAACATCCACTGATTTAAAACTACATACTTATGGTGGTTAGGTTGTTGGGAACCCGTTGAAAGGCTGTGTAAGTGGGAAACGTTATCCAGACGATAAATAAAGGAAAATAAGTACACTGAACATTCACATATGGATAACAATGTGACAATATTGTGCAGTCTGTATTGGCTCAATCTATATTGCATAGAAGGTTCCCGTGAAATGACTGATTTCATACTCAGGTATAACGAATGATACCAAGAGGCATAATCAAATATCTAAAATTAAATAAAGTTACAATAATACATCGGAAATCATCTATAGATTAAAGATTTCATTATCATTATTCATTATCATTATTGTCATTATAATCATTAATAGTAGTAGTAGTATCATTATTATTATTATATTAGTATTATTATTATTAAATTATTACTATTATTATTACTATTATTATTATTATTATCATCATTATCATTATTATCGTTATTATCCATTACGTGAACAAACGGGAACCTTTTTCTGCTATTTCAGTCGTCCCATTGTGTTAAAAGTTCCTGGTTTGTCTACTCATGCAGGAAAGGCATAGCCATGGTAGTTTTAATGGTATGGATAATTAAGTAGCAGTTATGGTAATTACACTAACATCGCAGTTGCGGTGGTATACTACAAACTGTAACCATTATAATAGTAATGGCATTAAACGAGTGATGGTAATTATAATATAGATGATAGTGATGGTGATCAGAGTTTGAAATTAAAATGCATTAATTAATATTATTCCTTATCACTTGAAATTATTAACAGATGTAATGAGTGTAGTATATATAATAGTAATAATGAAAACTGCCTTAACAGAAATGGTGTCTATGTACATATTTCATTAGTAAGATACAAAGGAAAGCGGCATATCTTTAATATATAAAAATAACTTAATGTGTATATATACATCTCTATCTATCTACTTATCAAATGTATATATCTATACTTATATCTACATATATATCTAGCTACTTATCTGTATCTATATATATCTACTTATCTACCTATCTATCCATCTGTCCATATATATATATATATATATATATATATATATATATATATATATATATATATATATACTGTGTATATATATGATATATTTATACATATATATACACACAACACACACACACACACACACACACACACACACACACACACACACACACACACACACACACACACACACACACATATATATATATATATATATATAATATATATATATATATATATATGCGTATATATATACACATATATGTGCATATATAATCATAAAACATACAAACACAAAGTCAAAAAAGAAAAGAGAAAAAAAGAAACGAAAAGTAAACCAATACAGAAAGACAAATAAACATATAAAAAGAGAGAAAAAAAAGATAAAATAAACCTCTCTTACCTTTCTTAATCTTCTCCTTCGTCTTCTCCACCTCCTCCTCGTACCACAGCGTCTGCTCTCGAGTTTGCTGTTGAGTTCCAGCTGAGCCTCGTAACGGAGTTTGAATTCGCTGTCTAGAGGGAGGGCGGCGGGGGGGGGGGTGAATTTGTGGGATTTTATTTTCGCGTTTTTTTTTTTTTTTTTTTTTTTTTTTTTTTGTGGTGTGTTAATTTTGTGAGGGGTGTGAGTGTAAGATGTAAATAATGTATTTGTGTTTTGTGTAATGATAATGATAAAGATAATTATAACAAGAATGATAATGATAATCATCATCATCATCATATTGATAATGATAAAGATGATTATAATAATGAGAATGATAATAATGATGATAACAGCCATAATTATAATGAAAATGACAATGCTGATGATACCAGTGATGGCAGTTGTAACAGTGGAAATGGTAAAGACATCAATGATGAAAGCAATAATAACTATAATGGAAAAAGTAAAAAATCTTAAAATGTGGGAATAACAAGTTAGCAAAGAATATAAAGTACTAAAAAAAAAATGATTAGATGATAATTCATGATAACTAAACCATTCATAAACCAAGATCAAGTCAGCTTATCACTTCACAATCAAAGAGAAATAAAATCACAAACACACCTTCATCTTCGCCACTGTTGAGATCGTCCAGCTGTTTCTGCAACTCGTCTACACTCTGTTGCAGGACGCCCACTGACCAGAGGATGGTGTCCCTTGATTGCAGGATAAGGAACAAGATTAGCTAATCCCGGTAGGTGTCGAGGCCTCGGTAAGGATGTAATGTCAGGGGGATTGGTTTGAAGATTAGTTACAGATTGGGGAATGATTGTGATTGTCGATGTGGATATTTTTGTTATCAAGATTAGGTTTATATCGTGATGAAGATGTGACTATTTGTTATAAGGATTAGAATATGATATATGGATGTAGTTATGCATTTATGATACTGTCTCTTCCGTTGGTATAATACTGATTGTTTTTCTTTTTTTAATGTTTCAACCGTAACTAATTTTTTTGCTATGGGAAAGTTGGCGAGAGAAATGAGTAGGTTTCCAATGAAGAGAAATATTGTTGTTAGATGGAATAAGAAGAGACAGATCAAAGGTCATTTTTATGTGATATTGCTTATAATGTTTCTCTCTCTCTCTCTCTCTTCTCTTCTCTTTCTTTCTTCTTTCTTCTCTTTCTCTTCTCTCTCTCTCTCTCTCTCTCTCTCTCTCTCTCTCTCTCTCTCTCTCTCTCTCTCTCTCTCTCTCTCTCTCTCTCTCTCTCTCTCTCTCTCTCTCTCTGAATATATATGTATATGTATATGTATATAATATATATATAATATATATATATTATATATAATATAAATATATATATATAATATATATGTATATTATATATATATACATACATATACATATATACATACATATGCATATACATTTACATATATATACATATATATACACATTTACAATATTACATATATATATATACATAATATATGTGTGGTGTGTGTGTGTTGTGTGTGTGTGTGTGTGTGTGTGTGTGTGTGTGTGTGTGTGTGTGTGTGTGTGTGTGTGTGTGTGTGTGTGTGTGTGTGTGTGTTGTTGTGCGCGTCACCCTTTTTTCTTACCTCTCTCTCTCACTCACTCACTCTCCCTGCCCCCACTCTCCATCTACAGTACGCAACATAGATCAATACAGAACATGCGTTTATCTAACACATTCTCCCTCTAGCTGTTTAAGGCAAGCATACTAACACCACGTAAGCATTTAAGAGCCTAAGGACTCCTACACTGAAAGCCGTCCTTCGTTGCAGCCACAGACACCAGGACGCCACAAAAGCTGACTGGCCAATGCTATATGCTGCCTGGGCGAGGTCACTACGCAAGCATTGACCTGTCTTCATGTTGACATATGTAGAGCAAAAGGTATGGATGAGAATGAATGTTTTCACAATACAAGAGATGTATTTGGCCGGTTTTTGAATACATCTTCCTCCGGAATAGATATATATTCGAAACCGGTCAAATACATCTCTTGTATTGTGAAGATATTCATTCTCATGCATAGCTTTTATCTTCTACGTAAGCATTGTCATGTGCTACTAATAACACATACTTCATTAATGGTGTAATATTTAACCATGGTTTAGGAATAATCTTACGTAGTTATTTTGTCTATTCTACTGTAGGCTTATGTTGCAAGCGGTTCTTTTTTTTGCGTATTGAGTCGTGATGAAAATTTATGAGTGGATTACTTAGGATTTTGTGAGTAAATCAGATGCTGGGGATGACCTGAGGTTGACAAGATACATACTGTGGCGATCCAGAATATATTCAGAATTGAGTAAGACATTATCATCATTATCAATATCAATATTGAAGATAATAATAATATGGTATTATCATCGAAGTTATTATCATTATAAAATAGTAATAATGATGATAATAGTAATAATGTATAAAATAATGAAACTAAACAATAATAATGTATGCAGAGATAATAATTATAAAGTAAGTATTATAAGATAAGAATAGAATGATAATTAGAGAAGGATTAAATGAACATAAAGATGGATAATGATAACGAGACCAACAAAGCAAGAAGCGATAATGAGAATAATAATGAAGAAATCAAAGATTTAGAAGAGGTTATATGCGAAATAGACATAAGAAAATAAAATCAACAGTAGAACAATGAACATAATAACGATCAAGGATTATAAATGATAATAAAAAAAGAATGATAATGATTAAAAAATTTAATGATTATAATTTTCTCTAACTATAAGATAAAAAAGATGACAGCGTGACGAGGATAATGATCTTTTCATTACATATGATAATGTTTGCTAAATGCGTTCACATATTCCTGCAGCTGCGGACCTTCTATATATTACAATCATGATACTAAACTAAACCGCTTTTTTAACATGTTATCATAAATATTAAGAAAATTTCATACATAGTTTATAATACATCTGTATACCATATAATGCATATTATATTATATATATATATATCATACTATATTAGTATATATATATATATATATATATATAACATATAAATATATAACATGCTTATATATTAAATACTTATATATTTATATACAATGTCTATATATTATTTATATATAAATATTAATATATATTACCAATTTATATATACATATATATACTAAATACATATTTACATTATAATATATATATATATATATGTATATACTATATATACATACATACATAAATATTAATAAGTGTAAAGTGTGAACGTGTGTGCGTGTGTGTGTGGCGTGTGCGTGTGCGTGCCTGATACGGTATGATATGTGTAGTTGTATAAATGTATATGTACATGTATATGTATATATTTATACTATGTATAACATATAATGTTATATGATGTACATATGTATACATATATATACATATATATACATATATATATATATACACCACACACAACACACACACACACCCACACACACAACAACACACACACACACCATATATATATATATAACTATTTATATAATATATATATATAGTATATGTATTGTACACCATGTACGAGTACACTATGTATCGTATATTTATAATTATACACGATATAATACACATATATATGTGTGCTCGTGTGGTTTTTTCTGTGTGTGTGTGCTGTCACACACGTGTGTGTATATATGCATATACATACAATACATACATATATATATATATATATATATATATATATATATATATATATATATATATAAAAAACATCTAAATGTATCTGTATAAAGAACAATCAGAATAATCAGACAACGCACACTAGCGTCAAAACAAAAACAACGTTTAGCAAACACATCACTAACAATAATTATGATGTAGATAGATTTTAGAATAAAAACAACAACAATAATAATAATAATAATAATAATAATAATAATAATAATAATAATAATAATAATAATAATAATAATAATTAATAATAATAATAATAATAATTAATAATAGAATAATAGAGAAAATGAAATGAAAATTGTAATAATAATAATGATGATAATAATAATGATAATATAATAAAATAGTAATACTAATAAAACATCAACATTAATAAACTACATTGTGCTCCCCTAATGTCCATCTAACTCTCTGTTGGAAGTGCTAAGACAGTTGTGTCTCCTCTCAAGACAAGTCCCCTGTCAGTCTAGGCTAGCTCCATAATAGAGAAAATGAAAATGAAAATTGTAATAATAATAATGATGATAATAATAATGATAATAATAATAATAATAGTAATACTAATAAACATCAACATTAATAAACTACATTGTGCTCCCTATGTCCATCTAACTCTTCTGTTGGAAGTGCTAAGACAGATAACACATTTCCTTCTCTTTGTGCTAAACAACCTCTCTTACTCTTCCTCCAAGTCCTGGAGCTCACTTTGTAAGTTCTAGACATCCAAAAGGGCCTAAAAATTTTGGCTGGATCAAACATTATTGGTACCACTTGAAACAAAGTTAATATACTCTGACACATATCAGAGAGTACAGAATTGTTAATACCAGACAAATTACACACTATTATGCCTGTCAGACGTGCCCAAGTATATATACATTTTCACCCTTACAAGGAATATCCAGTTTTCCATTTATACACTTTAATTTCGTTATTTTTTTAACGATAATTGCCTTGCACCTTGCAACTATTGTTATGACCTTTCATCTAAGATTTTACTGTTCTCTTTTACAGACAATTGATGTTTAACTATATTCCTAGTAGTAGTGTGAGATACGTTGCAATATTCATCTTATCGTGTTATATGTGTAATGGAATGTCAACAAAATGTAAATGTTCATTCTAGTTTGTATCTTTGAGTCCCATACGTGACAGTCGACGAAATCGCTAAGAACACTTAAATATTTCGTGAATTCCGACCATCTTTTATCTGTCCCTATGTAGGATATATATATATATATATATATATATATATATATATATATATATATATTATATATATATATATATATATATATGATATGTATGTGTATATAGATGAATATATATGTAAATATATATATATATATATATATATATATATGTGTGTGTGTGTGTGTGTGTGTGTGTGTGTGTGTGTGTGTGTGTGTGTGTGTGTGTGTGTGTGTGTGTGTGTGTGTGTGTGTGTGTGTGTGTGTGTGTGTGTGTGTGTGTGTGTGTGTGTGTGTGTGTGTGTGTGTGTGTGCGTGTGTGTGTATATAAAGTGTATACATAAATATATATCGTTAATGGTTTAAAAATGTGCTAGAAATCAATATTATATAGCACTATGTATCTATCTATATCTATATATATATACAGATACATATATACCATATACATCCATATACACATCTATACATACACACTATATATATATATATATATATATATATATATATATATTATATATATATATGTACATAATATGTACATATACATATATAACATATATATATATATACATATATTATAATATATATATATAATATATATAATATATAAAATGCATACATACATACACCAATGGTTATTAACCTTTATTAATTTGCAAAGGCGCGAACCCTCGGGAAAAAGCAGGAATTTCTTTAATTATAACTGTTAATCTGTAGACGAGAGCGTGGCCAGATGATGAGAAATTTAATAATGATGTAATTAATTCATACTCAATATAAAGACTAAAGGCGCGGTTCAACTGGTCTTGTGTGCGCGCAGATCTGACCGTCGGGTTGTCTATCTGGGCCGAATCGGTCACTTCGGTGCGAAATGTGGGGCTGAGGGGAGCCAGCGACATAAAGCGAACACGACGTCGACCGTGTTTCTCCTCGGATATCTCTGGGCTGTCCAGGGTGCAATGAATAAAACTATTTTCTGCAATTTGCTTGAAGAAATTATCAATATCTATAAAGTCAAACGGAATAAGTTCTTGTGCTCCATGTTGCTCAAACGAGAAGTATTAGACGCGGTGTTATTGAAGCGAGAGGCGTGTCCGGTCGGGGACGGTGGTGCTTTCCGCAGTTGAAACACAGCGCCTGGCAGAGCAGGTCCTAGACGAAGACAAGGCCAGTTGAACCGCGCCTCTATAGCAACAATTTTCTTTAAAACCTGTGAGGGAATTTTATCCAAAGATGCAAGGGGCCGCGGTGGGAGAGAGAATCCTAAAGGAGGCGCGGTAGTTTAACGGTTAAGAACCACTGATGGAGACAGATGGATAAAAAGATACAAATATAAACAGCGTCCCTCTAGAGGCAAATGTTTCTCAATTATCACACAGGTAAAAAACGATAAAGGATCAAAGAAAAAATATCACATAAAATGCCATCAACCAAAAGCTAAGCGTCCTCATTGCGCGTGCGCAGTGCAGGTGTGAACATTCCAGACGTCATCATATGCGTAAGTGACGTCATGATTTTTGCATCCAACATGACGTCACGCATTCTAAATGACGTCATAAGCGATGACGTTACTCCAATTGCATTCGTGATGAGGTCATCATATTAACATTCGAGATGACGTCACACCTGGAATGGCTGCGACCTGGAGGCGGCAAAACGGGCTTTCGATTTAACTTTTTCCAGTCCTTCGTGAAGTCCCTGGTTGTGTGTGGACAGAAGTGGTAATATCGCTTCACGCACAGACCACGTGTGTGTTTGTGCACGCTGCTTATGTGTGTGTGTGTGTGTGTGTGTGTGTGTGTGTGTGTGTGTGTGTGTGTGTGTGTGTGTGTGTGTGTGTGTGTGTGTGTGTGTGTGTGTGTGTGTGTGTGTGTGTGTGTGTGTGTGTGTGTGTGTGTGTGTGTGTGTGTGTGTGTGTGTGTGATGTTTTGTTTGAGTATTTAGGTGCTTATGTGTTTATTTGTGTAATATGACATGATAGCATGTGTACATATATAAACAAATAACTATATATATATATACATAATAAGCACAGAGGGAAAGCTTTATTGATTTAAACTGAAAAAGGAGAAAGCAATATTTTAAAAGAATGACATAACTCATCATTTTTTCACTGAAAAGAGAAATATTAACTGCCTGGTCTACATCAGCGAAACCAGCAATTAAGCGACTTAAAATTAGCAATTTTTAGCCATCCTTACACTAATTACATTAGAACTAACTACATTAGCGACAAGCTCGTCACCCAAACCATCTATTTAGGAATACGTTTACACCAAAACTACATTTTAGAGGATTATAGTAATAATAATAATTGGCGATGGACGTCTTCGGCCATTTTCTTCGCTTATGTATATATACGTTAGATATATACACGAGATCAAATATTACAGTATATATAAGTAAGAACTAACTGGCAACTTCACCGGCTGAGTTACTAGTGCGTGATTTTAAGATCGTATTTCATATAACAGACTTACGTATCCTTGCTGGCCAGGTAGCGCTGTACAAAATATAGTTGCTCCAGCGTCAGTCTTGGGGAAGGGGGTACAGATATAATGGGATTCCAGATGTGATGGTGTTTTTATTTGATAGGGGGGTCGTTCTGTCATGGGGGTTGTCATGCCATTTAAGATAATTGTCAGGGGGGGCATATAAATAAATTGGAATACAGGTGTAATTAGGAGCTCGATTATCGAGTCTTAAGTATAGTGGTTAAATTAGTATGAAAATCCGTTATCGCCAGATAATGAAGACTGGATGGAATAACACTAGTATTAAGTATAATTATTATGGTATAAGGTGACCTGTACTATCAGTCTTACTCCCTAATTGATACACATTTCAATAACCATTAGATTTTAAGATATGAACCTGCATTGACAGAAGACAATATGGAAAATATTGTATTATTAAATGAAATTGATAATTTACCATTATTTTCAAATCCAAATAAAAACAAATGATCATTCTTACCTGTAACGAATTTCTTGCTCCAATTCTTTCTCCAGTTTCGCCATTTCTTCTTTTTTATTGCTGCCTCCTCCTTTCTCCCATCCTCTTCTCCTCATCCCTCTTCCTTGTCCACCCGAATTATCGTCTCCTCTCCCTCCTTCGCTATCGGTGATTCTGCTTTCTCTTTCTTTGTTCATGTTGGTTTTCTCTCGTCTTGATCTTATCCAATTTTTTATTGATAAATTCGTATCTTTATTCCTTGTATTTTTCTACTAAATTTCTTTTGTCATTTTATCTGAAAGGAGATAAGAAGAATCAATGATTTTAATATCAATCATCACTAAATAATGTAGGCCTATCAGAGCTTTTCGGAAAAGGGGGAGCACAAATGGAAGTCAAAGCCCAGTCACAATTGTCGAAGTCGCGAAGTGCTTTGCAGGAGGGTTTAAGGCCTTCCAACAGGAAATTCTGAAAATTGAAGATCATTAGAGACGTGAAGGGAGTCAATAAAGATTCAGTGTTGAGAAATTAGGAACCAGGAAATCTTAGACAAATAAAAAATGGCCCCAAAATAGAGGGGCGCTTTCCTTGGATCTGCGCCAACCTATTCACACTGTAATGCCATACCTATAAAACAAGAGAAAATAAGTCAATGAATGGATAAACAA
>NW_020871479.1:14823-24823 GCF_003789085.1 Penaeus vannamei | reverse complement strand
CAATACTGTGCCATTTGCTGACTTTCTTAATAAAAAAAGGCATTGGCGTCATGCAAGTTGAAAAGAGAAATGCATTCCGAGCAAACATAAATACAGACTGTAGCAACACATCATTCTAACGACACATCAGCTTCACGTGTTGGAACGCCGGGAATGGAAGGGTATGACGTGTGGATTCGAAAGACCACAGACAACGCACTCTACTGTATATTAGTGGAATGTATAATCTGTTGATAGCTTGCTGGTATGGCAAGTGGGTGTAAAATGAAGTTTAATTTTCTTTGTGTGTGTGTGTGTGTGTGTGTGTGTGTGTGTGTGTGTGTGTGTGTGTGTGTGTGTGTGTGTGTGTGTGTGTGTGTGTGTGTGTGTGTGTGTGTGTGTGTTGCAGATAGATAGAATATGTCTAACAGGGGAGAATAATAATACAATATTATATTATACGTAAAAAGCAACAAATAATAATAATATAATATAATAAATGATGATGATGATGATGGTATTAGTAATAATAATAATAAAATAACAATAGTAATGATGATGATGTGATAATAATTAAATAATAAAAAAAAAAAAAAAAAATGCCTCAGATTTAAAAATGAACCCAGTTTTACTGTTTGTCGAAAATTATTTTTTTTTTTTTTCGTAATGAATGTAAACAAACTTGAAAAAGTGAATGATGCAAGAGAATGAAGATGACTTTTCTTCTTTTTTATGATTTTTTTCAATCTTTCATGGAATCTCTGAATAAAAAAAAAAAAAAAAAAAAAAATAGATAATTTTTAATTTTCTTAATTGGAAGTCTAGATTTTCTATTTTTTTGGCCTTTCCCTAGAACATAAATAACTATTTCTCGCAGAAAAAAATCCTTTCACAATGTACGTTAATAAAAAATAAATGAGGAAATAGGAGACAAGGAAGAAGACTATGAAAACAACATATAATCGAGAGAGAAAAGAAAGGAAAGGGAAAGAAAGAAGGAGAGAAAATTCGGAAAACTGATTAAGGAATATAAACTAGAAGAAGATGGAAGAAGTGAAAAGCAATAAAGATAAGGCAAACAAGTGAAAGATTAAATATTAAAGTTTAGAAGACAGAGAAGAGAGAAGAGAAGCAGAAGAGAGAGAGAGAGAGAGAGAGAGAGAGAGAGAGAGAGAGAGAGAGAGAGAGAGAGAGAGAGAGAGAGAGAGAGATAGGAATGTAAAGCAAAACGGTTGCAGGGAGAGATGTGGAAAGAGAAACGACGAGGAAAAATTTATGGTAAAGAAAATGGAGATAGCGAAAGGGAAAGAAGGCATACATAGGAATACAGTTTACTCGTGTGTACATGTTTGTGAAAGTGTTTGAGAAGGAAGAATAAAAGCTGATAGAAAGGCAGACAGAGGTAAATATAGATAGATAGATAGATAGATAGATAGAGAGAGAGAGAGAGAGAGAGAGAGAGAGAGAGAGAGAGAGAGAGAGAGAGAGAGAGAGAGAGAGAGAGAGAGAGAGAGAGAGAGAGAGAGAGAGAGAGAGAGAGAGAGAGAGAGAGAGAGAGAGAGAGAGAGAGAGAGAGACGAGAGAGAGACAGAAAACGAGAGCGAGAGAGGAAACAGAGGTGCAAGAGAGAGAGAGATAGATATAGATAGAAAGAGAGATAAAGAAAGAAGGAGATAGAGACAGACAAACCCAGAGACAGAGAGACACAGACACAGAACCAGAAAAAAGACAGACAAACAGAGCCAGAAATGACAGAGCACGCGAGAGACCAACACCCCCCTCCCCACCTGGCAAACAACCGACCTCACATTCTCAAAATCTCTCGAGAATAATTGAGATAAAGGAGAACCCGACATCTTTTTTTCTCTCTCCTCTCGTCTCGCTCGGGTGATTCGTATTCATACCGGGTATTATATTCATGTTGATTAATTGCCGTTGGACCTGTTTTTTTTTTTTTTTTTTTTTTTTTTTTTTTGCGTCGTTGCGAGTGTCGGATAAATCTTGGGTTGGGGGGGGGAGGTGGGGTGGGTGGGGGTGGGGGAGGGGGGGAGGGTAGAGCTTCTCTGACAGGCCATCTTGTCTCCTCTTAATGGAAGGTATTGTTTATTCCGAAGGGTTTCTGTTTTCTCTCTCTCTCTTCTCTTTCTTCTCCTCCTCCTCTGCCCTTTACTTGTGTTTGTTTCTTTTTTCTTCCTTCCTTCCTCTTGTTTTCTCTTTCTCTTTCTTGTCTTCCTCTTCCCCTTTATCTTGTGTTTGTTCCTTTTTTTTCTTCCTTCCTCTTGTTTTCTCTTTCTTTTCTTGTCTTCCTCTCCCCTTTATCTTGTCTTTGTTTGTTTTTTTTTTTTTTCTTTCTTCCTTCCTCTTGTTCTTTCTTCTTTTTTTTTCAATCCTTCCTGATATTTATTTTTGTCTGCTCCTCCTCCTCCTTTTCTTTCTCCTTTTTCTTTCTTCTCTTCATCCTCCCGTTTCTCCTTCCTTTCCCACTATTCCTCGTCATCTCCCTTTTCCTGCTCCTCCACCTCTTGCTACTATTGCTATTCCTATTCTCATTCCTCCTCTTCCTCCACCCCCTTCTCTTATTCTCCTCTCCTAATTTTCCTTCCCCCCTTCTTCTCATTCTCTTTCTTTTCCTCTTTCTTTTAGTGTCAAAAGTACTTATATATATCAAGCTGATTCCTCATTTTTTCTCTTGTTATTCAGTGTTTAATATCTTTCATAGCATTTAAGGTTTAATGTATTCAGTATCGTTCAACTGTCCCTTTATGTTTTAATACCACTTAATGCTTAATGGCGTATGAAGTTTAATATGATTAATACCACTTAAAGCTTCATGTTTTTGGAAACGTTAGATTCGGTATTTCATGTTTCGAGAATGCTCAGTGTTTCATGCCTTTGATGCTGTCTTGGCCTCACTGAAATGGTGGGGAACTGGATCATAATCCGGATCCAGGATATATTTTTTTTTATTATTATTATTATTTTTTTATTGCATCAGTTAACCCTATATACAGAAGAACTCTTATTATTATCCTTACCTTTATTAACGCCGCCAAGGAGGTTATTTTATGTTCAGAAACAGGTGATTTTGATGTAATTCTTCAAGTGTAACCGTTTTTATTGCATCAGTGACCCTGTTGCCATGGCGGAGGTAAGTGTCCTCCGAGTGCTTCTAGTTGCTTAATGTTTTAATGTTGTTAAATGCTTTGTTTGATGACTTGGCACCATTTAACGCTCAAAGGGTTCAGTGCCTATGTGGTATTTTACGCTTTATGTATCTAAGGCGGTGTGTGTTCAAGCGTGACGTAAATATACCCGTAGTGGGCGTGGATTTGGCGGGATGGCTTCGAGACCCCGCCCCCTTTTGCCGCGGACGAAAGGTGATCAGTCTCCAGCAGGATTATTCCCGGCAGGTGAAAGGAAGGAAACCGGGAATTCCTTTCGAGACTGAGGAGAGATCCTACGCCGCAGAAGAAGGCGTTTCGGAAGAAATCCCCCCCCCCCCCAAAAAAAGGGGATTTTTTAATGGCATTTTTGGAGGATTGGATTCTCTAACCGAGTCGATCCGAGACGCTTCGAAATCTGTTCTTTCTTGAGTTTTGTATTCCAGATTTTTTTTCTTTATTCAAAATCCTTTTAAGGAGTGAAAAAGAAAAAAAAATACTTGGTAAAGAAGATCAATAAAGACTATCGAAAAAAAGCCTCAAAATAAGTTATGTAAAAAAACAGGAATATAGAAAGAAAACAAAACAAAACAAGAGAACACACGAATGTGTCAGAGGCCTTTTGGCATATACTTGAGCTTTCTTGTTTTTCCTTCGTTATCTCATTTCTATATTCTTTCAAGACTTGTCATATACATGCACATGTGTCTGTAAATATAAATATCACAGTATAAACACATGTAATTGCATTGTGGACGTGCACATATACACATGCATACAATACGCACACACACACACACACACACACACACACACACACACACACACACACACACACACACACACACACACACACACACACACACACACACACACACACACACACACACACCACACACACACACACACACACACACACACACACACACACACACACACACACACACACATCCGCTTTGTTAAAATTGTGTGAGGCCGGACCCATGAATATACATATATATGGACATGCATTTACCCAGAAATAAATGCAAATCTATCAGTCTTCACATGCATATCAATCGGGTAGACAGATTAATGTGTATGCATCAGATACATAGACAGATTGGCACCTATTTTTTTGCGTACATGCGTGTGCGTATTTATGTGCAATTCTAAACGATTTATTTAACCATAACAACAATACGTTTGAGATTGTCACAACATTGGATTTTTTTTTTTTTTTTTTTTTTTTTTATTTTGTAACTACGACATCATCTTAATTAGGTACTAAAATAACTATATATAGAATATGAAAATCGAAAATTTTCACGGGAATCAAATATGAAATTATTTTTTTTTTATGATGTACGTCCTAGAAAGGTTAATTACCGGATATACAGCTGCCTAAATTTGAATATAACTAGCATTATGACAATATAGATAGAATAGCAATGTTGAATATAATTACAGTGATATCTAATTTTATATATCTCGCCTCCTGTGTATTATAAAATTGATATTATATAATTTTATCAGTGGAAGGAGTCTTAACTTCCTTCACTGGTGGGCGCTGTGACGTAACGGGAAGGGGGGAGGGGAGGGGGAAGGGGCGAGAGAGAGAGGGAGAGAGAGAAAGAGAGAGAGAGAGAGAGAGAGAGAGAGAGAGAGAGAGAGAGAGAGAGAGAGAGAGAGAGAGAGAGAGAGAGAGAGAGAGAGAGAGAGAAGGGAGAGAGAGAAGGGAGAGAGAGAGTAGAAAGAGTGAGTGAGAGTGAGTGAGTGAGTGAGTGAGTGAGTGAGTGAGTGAGTGAGTGAGTGAGTGAGTGAGTGAGTGAGTGAGTGAGTGAAGTGTGAGTGAGTGAGTGAGTGAGTGTGAGTGAGTGAGTGAGTGATTGAAACCTCGTGTAGAATGCAGGATGAATAAATTTATCTCTCAGCGAAGAGGAATAATAATAATAATAATAAAAACGGATATACTGAAAGTCTTTCTGATATACTGCTTCGTCAGGACACGGCATATGCGTGTGTTTTCTTCTTTCCTTCACTCTTTTATATGCAATCAGAGACCTTAATAAACTCTGGGATACCAATCCTCCTCCTTTTCCTGAATTCCTGTCAACGCCAGCTGACAGACTGCTGACGATCTCCAGTGCAGAAACGTCAGCGCCACTCCTAAGATCAGCCTTTTTTGAATCCAGAAAAACCTAAAACAATATCTTTTATTTTATCTAATGTTTTGTAACTTATAGTCTAGGAAATCTTCTGTTTATTAGGAACCTCCACCCAATTCAATCTGATTATAACGTACCAAGGGAAAAATAAAGAACGTTTTGTCTATTTGGATATGTCTATAATTTAAGTTATGTTCCCCCTCATTTTGTTCGTAACTTGACCCCATCTACAGAGTCGTCTATTGATTTGTATTTTCATCAGAAGCTTCTCCACTGTGCCATGGGGGTCATAGTCAGGAGAGAAAGGGTGAATAGGAATGAAATAGAGTGAAGGAAGTGAGGGAGGGTATAGAATAAACCGAGAGGATAAGCGAGACGACAAAAATTGTGCTTCAGGAAAATATCCAGAAAGATTCTTAAAACAGAAACAGAGTTAGCTAGACAGACAGAATTAAGAAAGACAAATCTAACTTGTTTTCTTGTTCCCTACCATTTCATTCTCTCTCGTTCACATCTTAAGATTATGACCGTAGGAAATGCAATCAGAGAAATGGACAATGAAGAGAGAGATGAGAACAAAACAAAAAACATAAAAAGAAAGGAAGAAAGAAAGAAAAAAGGGATATAAAGGATAGAAATGCGCATCGACTTCCATCTATACATATTCACGAGCATTCGTTGAACTTCAATAGTAAGGGAAAGGAACTGCATTAAAGATACAAACAAACTACAAGATTCAAGAGAGCGCATACCTCCGCCAAGGAAATAGGGTCACTGAAGAATTACATCAATAATAATAATGACGATATTTTAAGTGCCCAAATGTTTAAGTCCCTATCTATTAAAAAAATCTGGATTTGGATAAAGATCCACCACCAATTTAATGGCGTCTAAGTTGGGTTAAGACACGCCTCTAAAAAAAAAAAAAAAAAATAAAATCTGTTCGTAACTTTTTTTGAGTTATCCTGCTAACCATCAAAAAACAACAAACTAGCTTACTAACGCGACCAAAAACAACATTGGCGGGGGTGAGTGCTTAGTTGGAACACAAAAGAAATTTATGCTCAAAGTGAAGGTTATAAGTCAAATCAGACTTGTATCATAGGCGGAAATTAAATATATGTATACATCTTGTATTCTAAATCGAGTGACTTTTTTATAGCTTGACATATTTTCTAACATTTACGCAATCTAATCCTGATGCAATATATTCAGTACGTTTTAGAACTCCCCCTTAAAAAATTGAATTGTCATTTCTCTTAAATGCCAAGGCTTTGAAATATTTCATTAACTTGTAATTCTATTCATTATATCAATGTTTGCAATATCATTATTGTTATCACGTGATTCCTTGTTCACTCCCTTTGTTGTTCCCTTCGCAATAAGTCTGGCATGACTTCCATCACACTGAACGCGCGAACGTTTTGAAATGAGAAGAAGAACGAGAAAGCCAATTTGACATATGAACTGTTAATTCAATTGAGAAGCATGAAATGACATTTTGATTACGTAGTGTTACAGATATACTGTATGATAGACCTTTTCGCCATCAAGGGAATATACCGAGGTTCTTAATGAAGTTTTTGTGGGAATAAGTAGTGATGGGATGTGTATAAAACAGATTAGTTAAGGGTATTATTGTTGAATGATTTACCTAAGTATGAATTCGCTAACGTAATGCTTAGCTGCATTTTATCTGAGGACCATACATATCGTCTCTCCTTCACCATCAGTCACTATGAAGTTACCATTCAGTTATCATCACTGTCATTACCTTAAATCACCATACAGTCGTATCCCCTTAGCCCTGCAATATATACTTCATTCACTATACATGGGTATCCCCTCCCCTTCCTCACTTCATTCACCATCAAGCACTAGTCATTCACTATCAGTCACCTCTTTCCGTCATGCATATATATCCCCTTCCCCTTATCCCCCTTTCTCTCTCCCCTACTGCCCTGTCTTGAAGGGTAAGAACAAACACTGAGAGTGCAATCTAAGAATACATGACGTACTACAAGGGGATATTTTAGGTCTAACTAAAATTTCTACCCATCGAATAAATTTGGGGTATATTAATTGTAAATGATATGATTCTTAAAGATTTCATGAGAAAGAAGAGAAGTATATCTATTGATTTACCTGTTTTGAAGGGATGGATTCTATGTCTTGGAACATGGCTTATTGTCAACTCAATAGTAATTAAAAAGTGGCTTATTTCCTCCGTAGATTTTATCATTTTTGTCTTGTTTACCATACACAGTACGCCAACCTAAGGTTCGGGATCTAGGTCGTGGATGAAAAAAGGAAAGAAAAAAGATTGGAGACGAAAAGGAAATGAGGCAATGTGAGGAAAATGTTTGGCAACAGATTTAAAAATGTAAAAAATAAGCATTTCAAAGAAAGAAGATTAAGAGCAGTGTAAAATGAAGTGCGAAAAATATACCAAAATGATAGCCGTGAGAGGAAGGTGTTAAAATGACAAATAGTTAATAAATGAATAAAAAAATAATAGGTAAATGCATATATATACATAACCAAATAAGTAAATAAACAGAAATAAATAGATAGATAAAAAGAAAAATATAAATGTTTTTCAATAATTTTCTCTTCTAGTGATAAACGCATTTCTAGTTCATGTGCAATTCCAACTCTTGATTGCAGGAGAATGCAATCAGTTAATGGACACCGAAAAGAAAGCCAACGAAAGGCAAACAAGCAGATGGTTGAAAAGTCAGAGATGCAATACTGTGCCATTTGCTGACTTTCTTAATAAAAAAATGCATTGACGTCATGCAAGTTGAAAAGAGAAATGCATTCCGAGCAAACATAAATACAGACTGTAGCAACACATCATTCTAACGACACATCAGCTTCACGTGTTGGAACGCCGGGAATGGAAGGGTATGACGTGTGGATTCGAAAGACCACAGACAACGCACTCTACTGTATATTAGTGGAATGTATAATCTGTTGATAGCTTGTTGGTGTGGGTGGTGTAAATGAAGTTTAATTTTCTTTGTGTTAATGTGTTGTGTGTGTGTGTGTGTGTGTGTGTGTGTGTGTGTGTGTGTGTGTGTGTGTGTGTGTGTGTGTGTGTGTGTGTGTGTGTGGTGTGTGTTGCAGATAGATATGTCTAACAGGAAATAAAATACTTAATAAATACAAATATTTATACGTAAAAACAACAAATAATCAAAATAAAACTATAATAACAATGGTGATATGTTGATGGTAATAATAATAATAACAATAGTATGATGATGATGAAGATGATAATAATCATGATGATAAAATAATAGAAAATAAAAATAAATTATACATACCTAAAACGAAAGAAAAAAAATAGCCACCAGTCCTAGATTTAGGTTTATGGAATATTGCCCACTGTTAAGGGTTTATTCTCACAGTTGTCGAAAATTATTATTATTTTTTTTCGTAATGAATGTAAACAAGACTTGAAAAAAGTGATGATGCACCAGAGAAAAGATGACCTTTTCTTCTCTTTGTTTATGATTCCTTTTTCAATCTTTTATGGAACTCTGAATAAACAAATAAAAAAAAAAAATAATTTTAATTTTACTTTAATTGGGTCTAGATTTTCTATTTTTTGGCTTTCCAGAACATAAAAAACTATTTCTCGCAAAAAAAAAATCCTTTCACAATGTACGTTAATAAAAATAAATGAGGAAATAGGAGACAAGGAAGAAGACTATGAAAAAACAATATAATCGAGAGAGAAAAAGAGAAAAGAAAGAAGGAGAGAGAAATTCGGGGAAGTGAGAATATAAATGAGAAACGAAAGAAAAGAGAGATAAAAAGTAAGGTATGGAATCTGATTAAAGGAAATATAAACTAGAAGAAGATGGAAGAAGTGAAAAGCAATAAAGATAAGGCAAACAAGTGAAAGATTAAATATTAAAGTTTAGAAGACAGATAGAGAAAAGGAAGAAGAAGAAGAAGAAGAAGAAGAAGAAGAGAGAGAGAGAGAGAGAGAGAGAGAGAGAGAGAGAGAGAGAGAGAGAGAAGAGTAGGAATGTAAAGCAAAACGGTTGCAGGGAGAGTGTGGAAAGAGAAACGACGAGGAAAAATTTATGGTAAAGAAAATGGAGATAGCGAAAGGGAAAGAAGGCATACATAGGAATACAGTTTACTCGTGTACATGTTTTGAAAGTTTGAGAAGGAAGAAAAAGCTGAAAGAAAGGCAGACAGAAATATATAGATAGATAGATAGATAGATAGATAGATAGATAGAGATAGATAGAGAGAGAGAGAGAGAGAGAGAGAGAGAGAAGAGAGAGAGAGAGAGAGAGAGAGAGGGAAGAGAGAGAGAGAGAGAGAGAGAGAGAGAGAGAGAGAGAGAGAGAGAGAGAGAGAGAGGAGAGAGAGAGAGAGAGAAAGAGAGAGAGAGAGAGAGCGAGAGAAAACAGAAAGAGAGAGAGAGATAGATAAGATAGAGAAAGAGAGATAAAGAAAGAAGAGATAGAGACAGACAAACCCAGAGACAGAGAGACACAGACACAGAACCAGAAAAAACAGACAGATAAACAGAGCCAGAAATGACAGAGCACGCGAGAGACCCAAGACACCCCCCCTCCTCCCCACTGGCAAACAACCGACCTCACATTCTCAAAATCTCTCGAGAATAATTGAGATAAAGGAGAACCCGACATCTTTTTTTTCTCTCTCTCCTCTCGTCTCGCTCGGGTG
>NW_020871478.1:0-7500 GCF_003789085.1 Penaeus vannamei | reverse complement strand
AAAATATTTTACTTATTATGAAATATTTTACTTATTAATGAAAAATTTTTACTTATTAATGAAATATTTTACTTATTAATGAAAATATTTACTTATTAATGAAAAAATATATTTTACTATTAATGAAAATATTTTACTTATTAATGAAAATATTTTACTATTATGAAAATAATATTATTACTTTAATGGTTTACTTATTAATGGAAATATTTACTTATCAATGAAAATGTTTTACTTATTAATTATTTAATGAAATATTTTACTTATTAATGAAAATATTTTAATTATTAATGAAATATTTTACTATTAATGAAAATTTACATATTAATGAAAAATTTTACTTATAATGAAAATATTTTACTTATTAATATATTTACTTATTAATTGACATATTAATTAATGTTTTACTTATTAATGGAAATATTTTACTTATAATTTTTATTAACTTACTTAATGAAATATTTTACTTATTAATGAAAATATTTTAATTAATGAAAATAATTACTTACTTATTAATGAAAAATATTTACTTATAATGAAAATAATTTTACTATAATTATTTACTTATTAATGAAAATATTTACTTATTAATGAAATATATTTACTTATTAATGAAAATATTTTACTTATTAATGAAATTATTTACTTATTAATGAAAATTTTACTGAAATATTTTACTTATTAATGAAATATTTTACTTATTAATGAAAATATTACTTATTAATGATTACTTATTTTGAAAATATTTTACCTTTAAATGAAAATATTTTACTATTAATGAAAAATATTTTACTTAGCGCTACACCCAAGTCCACCCTACGTTGCTCGCCCAAGAAAGTACTTAAATATCTATGAAAAGTCTGAGTGTTCCGTATTTCCCTCACTTAAGTGGGTCTCTTAAGTGTAGGAAACGCTGACTGACAAGTAGAGCGAGATATTTTTTATTAAACACATTTTCGAGCAATCATACGTTTTATTGTAAAACAAAAATGTCTTCCATGTTAGTATAAAGTAATTAAACATTTATGTAGCGCTGTATGCATGAAAAAGAGTATTTTGCGGTATATATATATCCGATTTGCATAAAATCCGCGTCCGATCGCATAGGGTTGAATCACACATCTCTAGCCTGGTAAATTACACTGATTAGTTACATATCTTCGTCACTGTTGCGTGTCTATTATTTCCTAATTAGTTATGCGTAAGATGTATGAAAATATCTGATATTTCCTGAAGTTTATTTTTTGTAATCTGGAAAATTATTCTTTTAAAGATACACATTTCTAGTGAGATTTTGTGTGTATGAACATCTATATTAAGTTTATAAAATTTGTTCGCAACAGATTTAGACAGGAATTCTTGTTTTTGAGAATTAAATCTATATTGTTAATCATTTTTTCAAAACACTATGTATAGTTTCTCAAAATGTTCTCGTTATAGTCTTGTAAGAGGCGCTCAAAATCCTACATATTTTGGAAAAAGGTTGCCTCTTGAAACCTCCAGGTAAGGCTTCCATATTCGCGAATTAATCAAGGTGTTAGACTGATAGTGATGCTACAACCTATTTTTTCTATTTTTTTTCTATGGTATTTCACAAGCCTCAACAATTTTCACATAATTTTCTGTACAGAGATTGCCCAAATAGCCTTGAATCAGTGGAAAAATCAGTGCAAATCTACTTTCTCCTTCTTAGCACACTTTCTGGGGGAAAACATTAATTTATTTCCCTCCACGTAGCGCATATTTCACTATTGCGAATCTCCCCTATGGTAGTGTGCCGCAATGCCCTAGCTGTCCCAGATAGAAAGATAAGAAAGACACTCGATAAAACCATTTTGGAGACTCCTCACAACACGAACATTCTGGAGTTCCTGATGACATCGAAACAATACTCCTCTTGTCTTAAGTAACCTCGTCACGTTGCTTTACTCTGCTTTGAGGTGCAGCGAGTGAGGCAACTGGAAAATGGATACTTACACCTGTTCTGGAGTGGTGGTAGCAGTAGTTGCGCGGGGGGGGGGTGGGAGTAGGTACAGGTGATTCCGAGTGTCTCAAACAATCTAATTGCATTGTAGAAATAGGGTTCTTCTAGAGGTGGAGAGGCTAGCTAAGTAAAGATTAAACTGATCTGCGATTTTACATAACATTTCCATCGCACAGGATACACGGCTTGAGGTCTAGTGTTTCTCCACATACTTTGCAAGACCAAGAGTTCTAGCCAAAACTCCCTGGGGTCTTTTTAGGTTGACTTAGGATGGGGTTTTTCTCCTCAGCTCTATCTCTGTAACTGATATCTGCATATACGGTTTCTTTCTTTCCCTCTTAGATAATACTCTCTTGAATACAGCTGCTTTGTCTCTGAGGGTACAAGGGAAGATTTACAACTGTTTGTAAATATTGGTAGAAAGAGCTCAGGTTATTGTGGGTTCGGAGTGATGGATGATGGTGAGTCCGGATTCAAAGTTGTTTTTTATCGAAAATTTAGAAATAACAACAACGTTGGGGAATATATATATAAAATAGGCTACCTATACTAGTATTACATTCAGAATATTATTATAATACATAGTTATTAATAAAGATATATGATATAAAAGCATAATAATAAAAATTATATAATTTGTGTACCGCCATCCAATAAAAAACAAAATCAATATTCCTCAATTTCTAAGCTCGGATGTACATATATGATATACATAAAAGACACACACAACATTATTACACCACACAAACATATATATGGACACGTATGCACCAAAAACACACG
This sequence comes from Penaeus vannamei, assembly GCF_003789085.1. Taxonomy (NCBI): domain Eukaryota; kingdom Metazoa; phylum Arthropoda; class Malacostraca; order Decapoda; family Penaeidae; genus Penaeus; species Penaeus vannamei. The sequence goes on along the minus strand of NW_020871478.1, from coordinate 4,733 downwards.
TACCCATATACATTTTTAAACAATTTTAATATTCAAGCAATGCAGTAATACAAATGTGGCGGTGCTAAATAGCAACAGGTTTTTAGAGAAAGCAGGCCCTATCCAATACAGCAAAAAGTTGCTTATAAACACAAAAAAAACTTTCATTATAGAATTATTTAAGATGCAGTAGAGCCTTATGTCTGCATTCGGAAATGAGGACCCTAGGCCTGTTGGTGAAATAAAATAATATGATACATAATTCATATGCGTCGGGATACATATTTACGCCTTATATCTGTCTTCATATCATTAGACTTTCAATAAAAAAGTAAAAAATAAGTCAAATAATTGGCAATATATAAATTTCGCTTAACCCCTTTATTAAGTAAATATCCCAATTTCAACTTATTATCATTACTAGTAATAACAGAGAAAAAACATTTGATCTCCTAAGGGCACATACAGCAGAACAACCACACCAAATAATCCCCTAAACAAATCTTTCTGATAAACTAATAATTAACCTGCCATGAACACAAATTCACGGCAATCTCATTAAAATAATGATTAGTCGGAACACTCTAAAACTATATCCTCTAATAATCCAAAAATAACTGCGCTCCAAAGACACATGGCATAATAAGGTACCTAATACAAAGTAATTGATTATCTCCAACATCACACCAGCATCATACCCATAAAAAACCGCAAACAAACACCTAAATTAAACTAAAAGCCAACTAAATTCTTTCCGAATAAAAATACATCCAAGTAACCCTACTTATCTACCGTCGTCTATACAATAAAACAACCTTTAACCTAATATAAGCATTAGGCATATATTACTCAGGTCTTCCGATCGTCCGATCAAGCACCCTGATCCCTAGAAACCATACGCTTGCGATTTCACTTTATACCGAAAAATGAAACACTCCATTCACTCAAATACTCAACAAGAATTCACAGTATCTCCTGCTCCTTCCTATACAATCCCAATGACCCTGCAAAGTCAAACATTTAACCCTAACAAACCCATCTAGGTCCTTTACTCAGAAGTCAACCATATACACCTAACAAACTCTCCGTGTTGTGCTCTAACCAACCCCTAAACAAAACACCATAAGTATTAATGCTCGAGTGACATTCTACTCCACAAACATCAAATAGACACCCAAACAAAACCCCACCCATTTCAAACCCTTGATATTCATCCAAAATATTACTACATTACACACATAAACATCAATACACCCCCCAATATTAATAATCTTGTCAACGAGTCACAATACCCCCTAAAACAACCCCAATACATATTTTCCGAGATCCTTCCTTAAAACCAATATAAACCTCTCTCACAAAGCTGACGATGCACTACCATCACATCAAGCTAGTAAAATACAACCCCAAACAACCATAACCTCTAGTTAAGAAGCATCCTCACCTTATACTAACTGATAACAACCCCATTCCAACAAATCAACATAAAAGAATACCCCAATAAACCTCCATCTACATACCCTAACAAACCTCCCCATAACAACCCAAACCTTTAATTCATCTCGACCAGACATGTTCAACATTGACTCCTTAACACAACCCCAAAGATAAAAAAAACAACACCCATATTCCGCCAAAAATTGTCTGCAGGTCAAACCATAACTTTTATATATACCATCAACAAACTACCCAATACAAACCCAATTAAATCTCAGTCAACATACACCTACACTCAACCCCAAACAACCCATTAACCTCTTCCTCCGCAAAACATACCCTAACGAACCCAAAGCAACCCATTACCCAGTTTACAACCAACAAATCTCAACCTCAAACATACTACCTAACAACCCATTAGTCTCAGAGTCACATACCCTAACAACCCCAGACAACCAAATAACCCCATCCAGTAATTACACTAATCACACCCGGAGTCCACCAACCAAACTCCCACACGCTCTCGCAGTCTCCCAACCCTTGCTTAATTTTTTTTTTTAGCGAATCTTTCGGCCTCTGAATCTAAGCTACTTGCCCATGCAGACACTGGAGCCAATAACAAGTCGTTTTCCCGAGGCTCCTGAATAATATCGAACGGTGACTCTTGCTTCTGACTTATTCCCTTGTAAGGTCGGAGGTCAGACTGGAAATGCTGGGAGGAAATGGGTATGTGTTTTGTGTACGTAGCTGTTGTTGTTGTTGTGGTTTGTTGTTAATGGTGATTGTTATGTGTTTTTTGTTATTGTTTATCATTATTGTTATGATCATTTTCATCATAATTATATATATTATTATTATCATAATAATAATATGACCATTATTACTAATTATCATCATCAATATTTTCATTATCATCATTATTATGCTGTTGCTGTTATCATCCCTACTATCATCATCTCGTTATTTTCATTATCATCATCAATGATCTTTGTTGCTTTACTGTTATCATCACCATTATCACCATCCTCACCCTACCCTCCCACACACAGATCCCCGTCACCTCACCCATTCCTATCAACGCGTTTCGGAATCACCTGGTCCGCAAGCCCAGTGGAGACCCAATCCCACTCTTCCTCCCAAGAGAGACCAATCAACGCTCCAAGCACAGGCCAAGCAGCGGCAAGCACCAGGTGCTCCTTGACGAATCGCCGGCCAGTGGAGTCGCAAGCAGGATAATACGAAAGCAAAGTGGTACTATTTCTCTGGGAGTCCGAGGAGAGCGCGTAGCGAGGCTGGTGTTTCTCCTCGTGGAAAATTGGCGATTGGGGGGTGGGAGGGGGGAGAGGGAACGGAGAGGGAGGGAAGGAGAGGGAAAGAGGGAGGGAGGGAGACAGGGAGAAGGAGGAAAGAGAGAAAAGCAAGAGACGAGAGAGAGAGAGAGAGAGAGAGAGAGAGAAAGAGAGAGGGAAGGAGGGAGAGGAGAGAGAGAGGGAGAGAGAGAGAGAGAGAGGAGAGAGAGAGAGAGAGAGAGAGAGAGAGAGAGAGGAGAGAGAGAGAGAGAGAGAGAGAGAGAGAGAGAGAAAGAGATAGACTGACAGAAAAAGAAAGAAAGGAAACATACAGGTAGACATATGTACTAGAGTGACCTGCATCAGTTACATACATGCTCGGGAATATATAATCCATCATTAACCAAATTAATAGCAATAATTGAAAAATAGACATTCGTTAAACTATTTTGGTATATAAACTAGTCTCTTTGACGGAATTAATAGGCTCGCTAATATCTGAGTTCACTTTTTGTTCTGTAATTCTAATGTAGTTACTGCTACTTAATCAGCTTGCGTGTATTTACGAATGCAAGGCTGTTTTAATCATGGGATCAAAGAGTTAATAAAAGCTTTGGCATTCACGCTTTATAAATAGGTTAGCACACGACCCAAACGCAATTAAGGTCTTTTGTATGCTTGTATGAACAGTATCGTGAAGTTACACATCTATTTGTGTATTTTTCATCCACACTACAAACACATCAGAGGCTCATAAAACAGGGTGTTCATAAAACCCAAAGCAACCACGGTTTGAACAGTATGATAAATCGTTACGCTTCAAAGCCATCAGTGATTCCTTTTTAGATGAAGCGAAAAACGAAGTGGATTGTCAAAAAAGGGAAAGATAAGTGAATAAGCGAAATACTACGGGATCCCAGGAACAAGAACTGAATCAGGTCAAAGGTCATGTGATCGAGGGAGATGAGGTCATCCACACCCTAATGACCTGTACTTGCCTTTACTTAGAATTAGATCCCTTTCGTAATTAGAACGGATACATGTATTTTCCCTCATGCGGATTAGAAACTTTATAAACTAAAATAACGTCATTCTAATAAAGCCGATAGCCTTTCCCTGCACGTGAAGAAAACAAGCAATGGATTCCCTAACGTACTCCATGTTACATTTACGTTCTCTCGTCGAGTAAACTACGAATTTTGTCTTCGTAATATTCCGGTCATGAACTGCAAACGAAAACGAAAATTCAAGGACATTATTAGCCACGCTACATATACTGATTTAACCAAGGTGTTAAAATAGATCTGATACGAGACTGGAGCTTCTTTAAATAGAAATGAATTAAATTCGAGTTAAATTCGAGTAGCGGGATGAATGGGATTAATTAATGAGTTCCTGAAACTATCCTTGTGAACGTTCTCAGTTTGGGAAGACAATATAGCTTTCGCAGATGAATGAAATCCTTGATTGAATAAGCATAAATAGGAATACTCAATTTCAGGAAACGCTCTATATATGGTTTCAGATTCCAGATCGTTGGTTGTCGTAGTTCCAAGGAATACTGACGATACCAGTTTAAGAAAGAAAGGTTTAAGAAAGAAAGAAAAAGAGAGATAGGGATAATTAACGACGTCAAATCAAGTGGGAAAGAGAGAGAGAAAAAAAGTGTTGGGAGTTGGCTTTTAAACAATCGAAAATTTAAACTGCCTAAAACAAAACAATAAAGCTAATTAACGAGATCAGTTGCTTTAATAAACAATCGACAAAATGGACTCATTATCTCATAATTGTAATAATGATAATGATAATGATATAATAAATAATAAATAATGATAATATAATATATAATAATGATAATGATAATAATAATAATAATAATAATAATAATAATAATAATAATAATAATGAATAATAATAATAATAATAATAATAATAATAATAATGATAATAATAATAATAATAACAATAATAATGATAATAATGATAATAATGAAAAACAACAACAATAACAATAATAAACAATAGTAA
>NW_020871477.1:20000-24891 GCF_003789085.1 Penaeus vannamei | reverse complement strand
AAGAGAGAGAGGAGAGGAAGGAGATGTATATAATGCATGGAGGAGAGACCGGAGAAGTATGAGAGAGAGGCAGGAGAGGAGAGGAAGAGGAGGAGAGGAGAGAGGATGGAGTATGGGTAGAGGAGAGAGGATATGACGACGGAGATGTGAGAGAGTGAGATAGAGTATCAGATGATAAGGAGAGAAGGAAAAGTGATGTGTAAATGCGTACCGTGGAGGTTCATTGGTTTGGAATCTATATGTTCACATCATCATCATCATTTTCTCCTCCTCTTCCTCCCTTCAATCTCCCTTCTTCTTTTTACCAATCCCTACCCCCCTTTCTTCCTTTATTCAATCATCTTTCCTCTCGCCTGCTTTCATTCCTTTCCTTCACCTCCTTTTGCCTCCTCCTCTATACAGACCTGGATTCTCGGTTACCCCGACCCCCCCTCCCTCCCCCTAAACCCCCTTTTACCCCCCGCTCCCAATTCCTTCCCTTACCCCCTCCTCCCTTCCCCTTACGCCCTTCCCAACTTCCTCCTGCCCCCCCTTAACTCCCCTTCCTCCCCTCTTCCTTCCTACCTCCTACCCCCACTTCCCCCCTCCTCCCCTCTTCTTCCCTCTTCAACCCCACCCCAACCCCACCTCCCTCCATCACCCAAACCCCTTGTCCTATCCCGAAAGGAAGAGACAGATTGACGTGGATAGAAAATTAAATCATAGGATTTTTTTTTTCTCTTCTATTATTTGTATTATCTGGAGATGTGTGGTGTTAAACCCCTTTGACTGACAGCTGGATAGAGAATAGGCGGCGAGGGATGGGTGTGTGGTGAAAGATAGCGGTGTCTTAATCATTGTTTTTGAATTATTCATACAAACAGTTATTATGATTATGAATGCTGTTATTATCATTATCATTGTTATCTTTGGGTCATGAGCAATTGGTGTATTCAAATTATTGTTATTGTTTTATCATTAACTAATCTTTAAAATCATTTATTGGCTTGTTTGTTTTTTTTTCTGTTTCATTATTAATTATTATTAATGTTATTATTAATTATTATAATTAATTATTATTTATTATTTCAATATCTATTGTTTTTATTATCATTAAAATCATTAATTATTGTGTTTGTTTTGTTTATTATTATTATCATCAGCATCATCATTAACCATTATCGTCATCAACCATTATAAATTGTATTGTTATCATTATCCTTATTATCATCACTATCATTACCATTGTTATTATCATCATCCTCATTTTCATTATCATTTATAAACTATTACTAGAAACAGAGAGGGTGAGAAAAGAGGATGAGATAAGCAGAGAGAGGATAGAGAGAAGAGAAAGAGTGGAGAGAGAGAGAGAGAAGAGAGACAGAGAAGAGAGGAGAGAAGAGAGAGAGAGAGAGAGAGAGAGAGAGAGAGAGAGAGAGAGAGAGAGAGAGAGAGAGAGAGAGAGAGAGAGAGGAGAGAGAGACAGAGAGAGAGAGAGACAGAGAGAGAGAGAGAGAGAAAGGAAGAACATTAATTCCAACACATTCCACTTCGAATGTCTTCCTACCTTTGAAGTATGTGAATGTTTTCTTCTTCTTCTTCTTCTTCTTCTTTTCTTTACTTTACTTTTCTTTTTCATGTTTGCTTTGTCCTTTTCATCATCTTCCCTATTCTATTCGATTTTTTCGCTCTTTTTTTTCTTCCTTCTCCTTCCTCACTTTTTCCTTATCCTCCTCCTCCTTATCCTCTTTCTTCTTCTTCTTCTTCTTCATCTTCTTCTCTTCTTTGTTTCTTCTTTTTCTCTTCTCCTTCATTATCCTCTTTCCCTCTCCTCTTCCTTTTTTTTCCTCCTTCTCCTCCTCCTCCTCTTCTCTTTCATCTCCTCTCCTCTTCTCCCCTCCTCCTTCTCCTCTCTTACTTTTCTCCCCCTCCTCCTCTCTTCTTCCTTCTCTCCTCCTCATCCTACCCCCCTAAGATTCACAACCCTTTCGCTCGTCCATGAACACGAATGAGAAAAGCGTGGTGTGTGTTAATTAGCTGTCTTGTGAGTCTCCCCCTCCCCCATCCCCCCTCTCCCCCTCTCCTTCGCCCCCTCTCCCCCCTCTCCCTCCTCTCCCCCCTTCCCCCTTCCCCCTCCCCCCTTTTGGCGCTGAGTAATGGCGGCGAAACTGGATAAATTTATGTTAATTGAGGTGACTCTTTGTCTCCTTCCACGTGCGCGCGCTCTCGCTTCCCTCCCCCCCTCCCTCCTTTTTTTTGCACATGGGGGGTGGTCACTTACTTCTGTGTCTTGTATTTTTGTGGTGTGTGTGTGTGTGTGTGTGTGTTGGTGTTGTGTGGGTGTGTGTGTGTGGATGTGATGTGTGTGGTGGTGTGGGTGTGGGTGTGTGTGTGTGTGGTGTGTGTGGGTGTGTGCTTGTAATGTGTGTGTGTGTGTGTGTATTGTGTGTGTGTGTGTGTGTGTGTGTGTTTTGTGTGCGCTGGTATGTCAGAATCCCGTGTCTACCTTCGCCATGAGAAATAACTATTCACAACCGTGCAGGGACATTATAGGGTTAGCCAACACAGTCTGATACACTTACTTTACACCAAACACGGCAGGACAGTTCCGCCCATATTAAATAAGTCGTTTACTCTCTTAACTCACCTCCTCATTCCCACCTCACTCTCTTCTCAACCCTCAATACCCTCTTATACACACCCCATTACATACACCCCCTCCTCATCCTCCCGCACCTCACTCCCGTTTTCAATCCCACCCATATCCGTCTGATCATTACACACCCCATTGCATAATCACGCCCTCACTCATCGACCCAACTCCTCATCCCTTCTCACCCCTCATACCCTCCATACACACCGCCATTCATTACAGCCACCAGTCACTCCTTCTGTCAACCCCCATATTGACCTCTCATAAACACCCATTACATTACACCAGCCTCACTTCCCTTTTCAACCCCATACCCTCTCATACACAACCCATTACAGTACAACCCACCTCAACTCCTTTTCAACCCCATACCGCTCCATACACACCCCATTACATACACCACCCTCACTCCCTTTTCAACCCCATACCCCTCATACACACCCTTACATCCCACCTCCTCATCTTTCTCTTTTTCAGACAAATGGCCTCCCACCCCCCCATTTCATCCTTTCCCTTACCCCCATTACAGACGAATGCTACCATCCCCATTCTCACATTTCCCCCTCTCACAAAATCCTTCCCATAGTCCCTCCACGCATTCCCTCATCTCCCTACCACTCCTCCCATCCTTTCACTCCTCCATCATCCCCCATCCCCTTTACTTCCCTCCACCACAAACGACCTCTCCTCCCCCCTCTTCTCCCCCTCCCTCCTCCCCTCTCCCCATTTTTTCCACGCGCCTTATCCTATACCCCCTCTCCAGTCCCCATCCTCCCTACAACCCCTCCATCCCCTCCATCCCCCATCTTTCCCTCCACCCCTTTACTCTCTCTCCTTTCCCCCCTCCCTCCACCAACCTCCTTACTTCGCTCCACCCATCTCCCCATCCCCAACTCCCTTACTTCCCGCTCCACCCTCTTTCCCGCCCTTACCCCCAACCTTCTCCTACTTCCCCTCCACCTATCCCCACTCCCATCCCCCCTACTTCCCCTCTACCTCTCCCCTTCCCGCACCCCTACTTCCTCTCCACCTCTCCCATTCCCCATACCCCCACTTCCACTCCATCCCCTTTCATCCCTCCCCCATTCCCACACACCCCACTTCCACTCCATCCCCTTCCCCATCCCCCCTACCCCCCTACTTCCCCTCCACCCCCTCCACGCCATCCCCTACTTTTCCCTCCACTCCTCCCTTCACCCCTACTCCCCTCCACTTCCCTCCATCCCCCTACTCCCCTCCCCTCCTCCCCTCGCCCCTACCCCTTTCCCCCCGACCCCATGCCGTGTCTGCGATATAGAGGGGAAACTGAACTGTAAACCCTTTCACAAAACCGGTAAAGATTAAGTTTATTTGCCTCGGGACAGCTGAATGTTTACTTAGGATACAGAAGTCGCTGTTGTTTTTCTTTCTCTCCTTCTCTCCTTTCTTTTTACTTTTTTCTTTCTTTATTCTTTTATCCTTTTTTTTCTGTTTTTATTTTCATATTTCTTTTATTTATATATTTTTTCTTCTTTCTTCTCTTCTTTCTTTATCCTTTATCCTTCTTTCTTCTTTTTTTTTTTTCGTCTTTCTTTTTTTCGTTTTTTTTTCTCTTCAGTCTTTCTTCTTTCTTTATTTATTTATTTTTCTTCCTTTCTTTTCTTCTTCTTCTCCTCTCTTTCTTTTCTATTTTTATTTACTGGTGGAGGGGTTGGGGGGGGTTGTGATTTTCCTTTATTAATTATAATTTTTCTTATGGTTTACATTTTTGGTTAATTTGTTTTTGAAGAGGCTAGTGAGATGGAATTGTTTGCGATTTATGATCTTTTATTTTGTTTCAGTTGCTTTTTTGTTAAGAAAGGTGCGGAGGAGAAAGAGAAGAATGAAAGATAAGAAAGAGGGGGAAGGAAAGAGAGAGAGAGAGAGAGAGAGAGAGAGAGAGCAGCGAGAGAGAGGAGAGAGAGAGAGAGAGAGAGAGAGAGAAGAGAGAGAAGAGAGAGAGAAGAGAGAAGAGAGAGAGAGAGAAAGAGAGAGAGAAGAGAGAGAGAGAGAGAGAGGAGACAGAGAGACAGAGGACAGATAAATAAAAAAAGAGAGAGAGAAATAAAACCTACAATTTATACACCATAACATTTTTAATCAATCGTACAACACTACCAATAGACGTTACCCCTGACACCGTCTATTAAAACTACCCAACAATCTTGTCTAATCAATGATATCATTTTATCTCTAATTAATTCCCCGAATTTGTTGAACCTCCCTCCCTCTCACGCG
>NW_020871477.1:0-10000 GCF_003789085.1 Penaeus vannamei | reverse complement strand
TTAGATTAGGTTAAGGTTATGGTTAGGTTAGGTTCTAGGTAGGTTAGGTTAGGTCTTACGGTTAGGTTAGGTTAGGTTAGTATAGCTTCATAAATCAGGTGATAGGTTAGGTTAGGTTAGGTTAGGCATTAGGTTAGGTTATGGGATTAGGTTAGGGTTAAGGTTAGGTTTAGGTTAGGTTAGGTTAAGGTAAGCTGTGAGAGTACTGTGTCAATCAGGAGTTAGGTTTCAGGTTACGCGGTTATAGGTATATAGGCTTAAGATCCAGGTTAAGGATTGTAAAGGCTGTAGTATGAAGGCTATAATCTGGACCTTAGACGTTAGGTTAGGTTAGGTAGGTTAGGTTTAGGTAGGTTAGTTAGGTTAGGTTACGTTACGTTAAGTTTAGGTCATAGCGTTATTCTATGCGCGACGACACATTAGCCGCTTCATAGAAGCTATTAGAACACTACGTAGATATGGACTTTAGAACGGTTCAGGTAGGTTAGGTTAGGTTAGGGTTAGGTAGGTTAGGTTACGGTTAAGGTTCGTTTAGTTTTAGGTTAGGTTAGGTTAGGTTAGATTTAGAAGTTAGGGTTAGGTTAGGTTGAGGTTGGTTAGTTAGGTTTTAGGTTAGGTTAGGTTAGGTTAGGTTGGTTAGGTTAGGTTAGGTTAGGTTAGGTTCGTTAGTTAGGTTTAGGTTAGGTAGGTAGTTTAAAGGTAGGTTAGGTTAGGTGTAGGTTAGGTAGGTTAGGTTAGGTTAGGTTAGGTTAGGTTAAGGTTAGGTTAGTTAGGTTAGTTAGGTTCGTTTAGTTTAGTTTAGGTTAGGTTAGGTTAGGTTAGTTTAGGTTAGGTTAGGTTAGGTTAGTTTTAGTTTAGTTTAGTTTAGCTTTTAGTTTAGTTTAAGGTTAGGTTCAGGTTAGGTTAGGTTAGGTAAGGTTAGGTTAGTAGTTAGGTTAGGTTCGTTTTAGTTTTAGGTTAGGTTAGGTTTAGGTTAGGTTAGTTTAGGTTAGGTTAGGTTTAGGTAGGTTAGGTTAGGTTAGTTAGGTTAGGTTAGGTTTAGGTTAGGTTAGGTTAGTCGTTTAGTTTATAGGTTAGGTTAGGTTAAGGTTAGGTTAGTTTAGGTTAGGTTAGGTTAGGTAGGTTAGGTTTAGTTTAGTTTAGTTTAGTTTAAGTTTAGTTTAGTTTAGGTTAGGTTAGGTTAGGTTAGGTTAGGTTAGGTTTAGGTTAGGTTAGGTTAGGTTAGGTAGGTTAAAGTTAGGTTAGGGTTAGGTTAGGTTTTAGGTTAGGTTAGGTTAGGTAGGTTAGTTAAGGTTTAGGTTAGGTTAGGTTATGGCTTAGAGTTAGGTTAGGTTCGTTTAGTTTATGGCTTAGGTTAGGTTAGGTTAGATTTAGGTTAGTTAGGTTAGGTTAGTTTAGTGTTAGTTTAGGTAGGTAGGTTAGGTTAAAGGTTAGGTTAGGTTTAGGTTAGGTTAAGGTTAGGTTAGTTTAGGTTAGGTTGTTAGGTTAGAGTTAGTTAGGTCTAAGTTAGGTGGGTTAGGTAGGGTTTATGGTTAAGGGTTTAGTTTAGGTTAGGTTAGGTTAGGTTAGGTTAGGTTAGGTTAGGTTAGTTCTAGGTTAAGGTACGGATTAGCGCCTTAGGTTAGGGTTAGGTAGGGTTAGGGCTAGGTTGAAATAATGATATACACACACAACACATAAAATACAAACACAGCACAACACACACACACACCACACACACACACATACACAACGGACACACAACACACACACACACACACACACACACACACCACACACACACATTTATATATATTATAATAATATTATATTAATATAATATATATATATATATATATATATATAATTTTATATATATATATTATAGTATTTTATATATATATATATATATATATATTATATATATATATATATTATATATATATATATATCATATATACACACATAATCATATATAGATATAATATATATATATATATATAATACGAATAATATATATATATATATAATAGGTATATATATATATATATATAATTATATATATATATATTTATATATATAATATATATATATATATGATTAATTTATTTTATATATAACATATGTTATATATATAAATATATGTATATATATAGATTATATAATATATAGTATATATATATATATTATAATTATATATATTGTGATTATGTAATATATTTTTTTATATATTTATTTATATTATTTTATATATGTATTATATATATAACTATATCATTCGTCCGGACAGGACAGGACTTCTCCAGTCTTTTTCGGATCTTCCAGCCTTGCGTTCTCTGTTTCCAATCTTCTCTCCGATATTCGTCTTGCCTCTGGCTTGGTCCCTGTTCTCCTCGTGTTTTCCTCTCCTCTCCTCTTTCTTTGTCCATATGTCGTCCTCTCTCCAGTATATGTAATCTACCTATTGCCATTTACTCCCTTTAACGCTATTTATTATCTCTCTCACTCTGTTCTCTGACCCATGTTGACCTCTTCTGTTACAACATGTCACGATTAGAAAAGACAAAATAAAGATTAGTGTTTCTTTGCACAATACGATATATATTGACATCGGTGAGTTGCCAGTCAGAGATCAGGAGGGCGGTCTGGTGGGCGTGGCTTATGCCTTGCTTCTGATTGGTCAAGGCAAAGCAGAGAGTCAGAAAGTTCAAAGGTCAATTGGAAGGAGTCTGGCCGGATGACGTAATAAGAGACAAGAGGCGATGTTTATGGCGATTGTTAAGTATCTATTTTTTTTTATCATTATGTTGTGTAAAGGAAAACAGTGACGAACAGATTGCAACAGGAATAACGAAGGGAGGGCAAGAAAACACACGAATAGGCCCATAAGTTCGTGTGTTTTCTTGTCCTTCCTTCGTTGTTCTGTTGTAGGGAAAGAAACAGACTTCGAAACGTTCGATTTATTTTTAATTGTTTTTGGTGGGTTTTCCTTTTCCTTTTGTATTTCACGTTTCTGTGTTTCTGTTTTTTATTACACTGTGGTTTGACATCAATGGTAATATTATATATAAATGCTTGTATGCATTTAATAGCATATATACGTAATATATGCGTACATACATGCATACATACATAATAAATGCATAATACATATATACATACATAAACACAGACACACACACACCACACACACACACACACACACACACAACACAACCACACCACACACAACAACACACACATACACACACACACACACACACACACACACACACACAACGCATAACCACACACACACACACACGCCACATACCACACACACACGCACACAGGCCGACACGACACATTTCACACACACACAAAGGCACGCATACACACACCACATACCACACGCACTCACACACACACGACACAACACAGGACAAAACATGCAGTACTATACGACACACAACACACAACAACACAGCAACACACTACACCCACACACATCACACACGCCCACACACACACCACACACACACAACGCACTACAGCACACACACACACACGCACAAACACGTACACATTAACATACACACACACGACGAACAACTACACACACACACACGACACACCAACGTCATACATCACACAGCAACACAGCACATTCACACAACACACACATGACACATCACACAACACACACTATATATATATAATATATATATATATATATATATATATATATATAATATTATATATATATATATACCATATATATATATAGTATATACTATATGATTATATATATATATAGTAATATATATATATATATATATATAGTTATATATTGTAAAGAAGGGGATGCGGAACGAATCGAATGTTCAGGCAGCTAGGTACTGTTTATATTAGGTCCTTTCTCTATCGCTCTTATCTTTTTGTTTTCTTTTTCTTTCTTCTCTCTCTCTTTTCTCTTCTCGTTGTTCCTCGTCTGTGTTATTTGATTGCTGTTCTGCTCGTCTGTTTCTCTCTCTTCTCTCTCTTCTCTCGTTCTCTCTCTCTCTCGTCTCTTCTCATCTCTTCCTCTTTATCTCTCTCATCTCTCTATCGTCTCTCCTCTCTCTCCATCCCTCCCGTCCTCCCTCCTCCTCTTCTCTCCCCTCTCTCTCCTCCTCCTCTTTCTGCTCTCTCCTCAGTCTTTCTCCCATTAGGAGCTTAATTTTTAATTAGATTCTTGCTCTGTCAATAGAGGATAGAGAATGCAATTGCATCATGCAACAGTGTTGTGCATTTTATTGTGGTCTGGATGATGTGTGTTTGCCGTTGTGTGTGTTGTGTGTATTTTAATGTAAATATATATATATAATATATATATATTATATATATATATATAATATATATATATATATATATATATATAATAAATATATTCATGTATATGCATATAATATAGTATGTATGTATACTTAGATATGTGTATATATAGATAGATATGTTACACACACGTACTCTGTCTCTCTTCTCCTTCGTCGCACAGCACACACACACACACACACAACACAACACACACACACACACACACACACAGACACACACACACACACATGGGTTATATAATATATATAATATTATTACATATATATATTATAATATGTATATATATTTATATTTGTGTGTGTGTGTGTGTGTTTGTGTACTATTGTAGAAAGGAAGAGAGAAAGAAAGAGAGAGAAAGAGAGAGAGAGAGAGAGAGAGAGAGAGAAGAATACCATAAAAGAGCATCTTCCAACTCGAGTTAATGGCCACTTATACAGTTAATAGATTTCCGAAGACATTTCCGTACCGGCCGTTACTTTTTGCATCCCTTACAGTGCCCTACATCTATAAGGAACATAAGTAGCTTGTAGAGAACAATAATCAATGCTCTCCATATCCCTTTTGACCTTTGACCGGAGTTGAAGTCAGGATGTTGCATGCATAAAATGTGAAAAATGAATATTTTGTCGGCATATATCAAGAGAGTGAGAGAGAAGAGAGAGAAGAGAGAGAGAGAGAGAGAGAGAGAGAGAGAGAGAGAGAAGAGAGAGAGGAGAGAGAAGAGAGAGAGAGAGAGAGAGAGAGAGAGAGAGAGAGAGAGAGAGAGAGAGAGAGGAGAGACAGAGACAGAGAGAGAGAGAGAGAGAGAGAGAGAGAGAGAGAAGAGAGAGAGACAGAGAGAGAAGAGAGAGAGAGAGAGAGAGAGAGAGAGAGAGAGAGAGAGAGAGAGAGAGAGAGAGAGAGAGAGAGAGAGAGAGAAGAGAGAGAGAGAGACAAGAGAGAGAGAGAAGAGAGAGAGAGAGAGAAGAGAGAGAGAGAGGAGAGAGAGAGAGAGAGAGGAGACAGTGAGAGTGAGAGTGAGTGAGATGGAGAAGAGAGAGAGAGAGAGAGAGAGAGAGAGAGAGAGAGAGAAGAGGAGAGAGAGGAGAGAGAGAGAGAGAGAGAAAGAGAGAGAAAGAGAGAAAGAGCAGAAAGAGAGAAGAGAGGAGAGAGAGAGAGAGAAGAGGAGAGAGAGAGAGAGAGAGGAGAATGAGAGAGAGAGAGAAGAGAGAGAGAGAAGAGAGAGAAGAGAGAGAGTGAGTGAAGAGGAGAGAGAGAAGAGGGCAAAATAAGAGAGAGAGGAGAGAGCGAGGTGAAGAGAGAGAGAGAGAGAGAGAAAGAAGAGACAGAGAGAGAGAGAGAGAGAGATGAACGAAGAGGGATGTAACAAGAGAGAGAGAGAGATAAGAGAGAGCGAGAGACGGCGAGAGAGGACGACCTTTGGATGGAAATAGACAGATAAGCACGATAAGCAGATAGTTACGAGAGATATGTAATTAGAAGACAGAACAGAAAGAGATAAATAAATAAATGTATACACAGACAGATAGAGAAAGAAAAAGCGAGAAAGAGAATGACGCAGAAAGCCATATTGTGTCCACAGAGAATCCTCGAGCTCCAAACACGATCTGCACGAGGGAAATCAAAGATAAAATCAGCATCAGCATTTACCCCGAACTGGAAGTACAGTCGCGTGCAAAAGTTTCCAAAACAGCATTAGCATTCCTATGACTCTTCCCTTTATTGAAGAGTATCCATTGCCGGACTAAGAGCGCCATAAAACAGGAATCTGCAAGTTTCCTCCATGCTGAAAAGGTATAAAATCATTCATCATTATTCTTGAGAGTCCTGGTCGAGAAACTATGGCTGGTAAAGTAGTACTATAGTCTAAGGAAGCATACACTGGTTACTGTGGGTTGTGATATTGGAGTTGTGATGATGATAAATGGGATAATGAGCTATGTTGTGCTGCCATTACATACGGGTTGTGATGACAGTATTACCGTACGTATATTGTGATATTTATGTGATCTTATTATAACTTATGTGATCTATCTATTACATAACATCATTATGCCTTTTGTGTGATATGCTAAGCCAAGTGAAATATAGATTTAGTTTAGTTTATATTGCTGAGTAGCTTATCGCCTATGTAAAAGAATGGGGCTCTTTGTCCGATTTGAAAAGTGCAATAATTCATTTTGTTATTGTAGTCACACGTTTGGCAGCGAGGACCATGAAGAACTCCCTGCTATTCTTGTCAGCTATCTCAGATGCTCTGACAAGAATAGAAGTGAGAATAGAAGTGGGAGGGGGATGGTTTTAGGAAGGAGGGGGAGGGGTATGGGGAAGAGGGGCGGAAGGGAGGGGTATGGAGAAGGGGGATGGGTATGAGGAAGAGGGGAGGGGGAGGGTATGGGGAAGAGGGAGGTGGAGGGGAGGGTATGGGAAGAGGGGTGAGAGGGGAATGGGGAGAGGGGAAAGGGGGAGGGTATGGGGAAGAGGGGGGGAATGGTATGGAGAAGGGGGGAGGAGAGATGGGTATGGAGAATGAGGGGGGGAGGGGATGGGTATGTAGGAAGAGGGGGGAGGGAGGGGTATGGGAAGAGGGCGGGAAGGGGGATGGGTATGAGGAAGAGGGGGAGCAGGGGGATGGTATGAGGAAGAGGGGGAGGGGGGTGGGTATGGAGAGGGGGAAGGGGATGCGGATGGGAAGAGGGGGGAAGGATGGGTCATGGGAAGGGGCGGAAGGGATGGTATGAGGAAGAGGGGGGAGGGGGGATGGGATATGGGAAGGGGGGAGGGGGGATGGGGGGGAGGGGAGGGGGAAGTGGGGGGGTATGAGGAAAGGGGGGAAACGGGGATGGGTGAGAAGAGGGGGGGGAGGGGAATGGGTATGGAATAGGGAGGGGGGGAGATGGGTATGGAGAAGGGGGAGGTATGGGAAGAGGGGGTGAGGGGGATGGGTATGGGAGAGGGGGGGAGGGGGATGGGTATGGGAAGAGGGGGGAGGGGCATGGTATGGAGAGGGAGGGGGAGGGGAATGGTATGGGAGAGGGTGGAGGGGGGATGGGTATGGAGAAGGGGGAGGGGAGGGGGATGGGTATGTTAGAAGGGAGGGGAGGGCGGAGGGGTATGGGAAAGAGGGGGAGGGGGATGGGTATGGTTGTACGTGAACATGCCCTTCGTTGACACCACACTGACCCCTTTACTCTAGTTTCCATCGGATGTTTTCTTCAGCCTCAAGTGTCGTAGAAAAAAAAAAACACCAGACAACATAAGACAAACAGCTGTAGTCAGATTTGCTTTAGTTCAGTTCACGACTTCAAGTTCAAAGGCTATGATTCACTGAATAGCATACTCTTCTTCTTTTTTTTAAAGGGGTTAGTAGCATACTCTGTAGGGTATATAGAGTATGCTACTTACAGGGTGTAAGTGAACCCTGTAGCGTGATTGGAAGGGTTACCTGCATCTAACTTCCCCTAACCTAACCTCACCTTACTTACCCTAACTTAGAGAAATAAAAAGTGAGATAGGAAAAAGGCAATAAAGAATAGACATATGAAAAAGAAAAAGAAAAGGGAAAGGGAGATAGAAAATTATAAACAAAAAGAGACAAGAAAGTGGATAAATGGAAATGGAGATGGAAACGAATGTAAATAAAAAGAGAGATAGGGAAAAGACCAACAAAAAGGGACAGAAAAATATAAAAAAAAGGGAGAATAAATGAGGAAGAATAGAGAAAGGGCATGAGGTATAGAAGAAGAAGAAAAGAAAATAAGAAACAGATAACTCGAGTCTCTCCCTGAGGCAACACTCTCCACAGATGTCGTCAAAGTAACATCATAAACAAGGAATAATAATAATAATAATAAAAAACAAAAAAAAAAAAAAAAACAGAATAAAAATAACATGAACAAGGAATATAAAAAACAATAAAAATAACGTATGAGGAATAATAAACAACTGATGGATAGAAACATCTGTTAAATGACCAACATAAGATAACAAAACATAGGATAACATTATATAAAAAAAAATTTTTTTTAATAACTAAGAAGTAAGGGAGACGGGGGAAGACTTGACTAATTTTGTGAAGAAAGAATGAATGATTAAAAAACAAAACAAAAAAAAAACATCACCTGAAATTTAGAAGAAACGGGAGTAATAACGAAATACGATAAAGTTGATAACTAACGGGATGTGGTTTATAATATCTTTATATTATGATACAAAAAATCATTACATACATAAGAGAGAAGAAACGATAGAAAGAAAATAGATTCCGTGACTTGGTATATATATTTTTTGTCATTTATGTGTGATTAAGCTGTGTGGATTAGGGAGTAATCCTGTATGAATTAATAACATGACTTTTCATTTGAATATAATGATCCTAGTTCTCCATAAGTGTACACAAGGGATTACCACTTACAAATAACAACAATAACAACAACAACAACAAAAACAACGACAATAACAAATCAACAACAAAAACAAAGACAATAACAACATCAACAACAAAAACAACGACATAACAACATCACAACAAAAACAAAGACAATGACACATCAACAACAAAAACAACGACAATAACAACATCAACAACAAAAACAACGAAATAACAACAACAACAACAAAAACAACGACATAACATAAAAATGCAATAACAAAAACAGCAACAACAACAGACAAACGCAAAATCAACAATAACAGCAATAGCAAGAAAACAACTCAAAATTAACAATAAAACACAGAAACAATAACAAAAACAACAAAAAGATCAACAACAAAATAACAAAACAAAAATAACAACAAAAACAAAAGTAACAAAACAAAAACAAAAACACCAATAAAATCAACAAAAATATTGACAAAACACAAAAAATACAACAACATGATCAACTCCAACATAAAAAAACAGCAACCAAACAACAACAAAAAACAATAATCGATGAATTATAAAAAAAAAAAATAATAATAATAATAAAAAATAAATAAAAAAATAGTATTAGGAACTTACCTTGGTCTTTAGCTTGAATATTACCTTCAATTCTTTACCCTAAAGTCTGTACTTATCATATGTACTTCTTATGCTGCTCTCTCATAGTGTGCTACTTATATCAACACACACACACACACACACACACACACACACACACACACACACACACACACACACACACACACACACTGACTACAGAAGCATAATAAAAAGAGAAAAATATCATTTCATATATTTTTTTCTATTGAATATTTTCTGCAATTCATAAAATTACCATTAAGTATAAGTGTCAGAGTCCTTACATAGGGAATAAACATGTTATTAATATTGTAAAAGAATTGAAAAGGATTCCTTGTCTCATATCATATTTATAGAATTGAGATTATAAAGAATTTACTTGATTTACGTTATCAACAAAAGGATTACTCTATTTAATTTCATTTCGTTTGTAACTAATCGGCTACAGTGACGTTTAGAGTTATACGAACGCTCTACAAAAACGCTGTTTGAATCCGCGGAGGTGTCCCAGAGAGCCATGTGATACGCCGTTTGCTTCGAAATTTCGACTATTCATGTTTTTTTGTGAAGATTTAGGCTGATTCACACTGTAAATTCAATTATTTTATAGTGTTAATAATGTATTGTTCGGAATATCTGAGCATATGTTAATAACAAATTAGT
>NW_020871476.1:51713-55354 GCF_003789085.1 Penaeus vannamei | reverse complement strand
ATTCATTCTAAAGTTCCATAATGCATTCTCTAAAAAAAAAATCAGTATCTCGAAAGATCCTTTGTTCTCTAAAGTTTTTTAATATTTCGGTTCTTATAAAGTTCCTTTTATTTCTATCTAAAAGTTTTTTTTATTTTTTTTTTAGTTCTCTAAAGTTCCTTTGTTCTCTAAAGTTTTTCTTTTTTTTCGTTCTCAAGCTTCCCTCGGTTTTTAAAGGTGTTACTTTATGGGTTTCATTGGTTAAAGGGAAGAGGCAGTAATGGGAGTTTGTAAGTTGGTTCTTGAAATGGGTTAGGAAGGGAGGGAAGGAAGGGAGGGAGGAAAGAGCTATAATTCCTTCTTCCTACACTTATTCTCTTGCCCCTCCCCTTTCCAGCTCTACTTCCTACTTCTCTACCTCATACCTTCTCCCCCAAACCTCTACTAACTATCCCTTCTCTCTTCCTTCCAACTTACTCTTCCCATTTTCCTCCTCCTACCTCTCATTCTTCCCTCCTTTCCCTACCCCTCTCCCTCCTTCCCCTCCCCCTCCCCCCTCTTCCCTCCCCCTCTCCCTCCCTCCCTTCTCTCCCCCCTCCCCCTCCTCTCTTCCCGTTCCCTGCTCTCCCATACCTCTCCTTTATCCTGCTCTCCCCCTCTCTCTCTTCCCTTCTTTCTCCCTCCTCTCTTTCTTCCCCCCCTCCCTTCCTCTCACTCTTACCACTCCCACCTCCCCTCCTCCTCTTTCTCTCCCTCCTGTCCCTTACTTCCCCTTCCTACTTTCCCCCCTCCCCCTTCGGCCTGGCGTGGCGCCCCTTGCAGTCGCCTCCCTGTGCCGCTTTTTCTCTTCCTCTTCCCTCCCCTCCCCTCCTCTCTTCTTCCCTCCCTTCCCTTCTTCTTTTCTCTTCCTCCCCTCTCTGGCTCCTCCCTGTGCTTCCGCTGCCTCTTTCCCCTTCCCCTCCCAAACCTTCCCTTCGCCTTCAGTGCTGTCTCTTCCCTTCCGCCTTCGGCGGGCCTGGCCTCCGCTATCCCTTCTCTCCTCTCCCTCCCCTCCCTCCTTCACTTTCTTCCTCCCTTACCCTTTCTCTCTTCTTCTCTCCTCCCTCCTTTCCCTTCCCTTCCCCTCCTCTCCTCTCTCTCCCCTCCCCTCCTCTCTTCTTCCGTTCCTCCTTCTCCCTTCCTCTCCTTCCTTCTTCCCACTCTCCCCTCCTCTCCTCTTCCCTCCCCTTCTTCCCATTTCCTCCTCCCCTCTCCTCTTCCCTCCACTGCCCGCCCTCTCTCTCTCCGCTATTCCCTCGCCGGTCTTCTCTCGTCCCTCTTCCCTCCCCTCCTTCTTTCCTTCTCTCCCCTCCTCGGTCCCTCCCTCCTCCCTCCGCTCCCCCCCTTCTCACACCCATTTGGGGGTCATGCCAAGCGAACTTGTAATGAGTTATGGCTTGGTAGGCTTAGGAAAGGGGGGTGGGGTGGAGGGGGAAGGGGGGGGAGGGGGCGGAGGGAAGCTTATGCGGTTTCTGTTTTCCTTCGCTCTGCTCCCGAATTTTCCTTATTCACTTGTTTTCTATCTTTCTCTCGGTGTCTCTTCTCGTTCTTCTTTTTGAGTTGTCGTCTCCTATTCACTTCTCACCTGTCGTCTTTTTTTTTTAACTTTCTCATTTTCCTTATCTCAATCATCTTCTTTCACCTTCGTCTCTTTCTTTGTTCCATCCTTCTCCTTCTCCTTTCTCCTCCTACTTGCCCTTTCCCTCCTCCTCTCTGTCCTTGGCTGGTCTATCCTCTTTTTCTCCTTCATTCTCCTTCTTTCTCCTTCCTCCTTCCCTCTCTCCTCTCCTATTCTCTTTAAGTCCTTAAACTTTTCTCCTCTCCTGCTTCTTTTTCCCTCACTCATCCTTTTTCTCCATCTGCCGTGTGATTCTCCTCAGTTCCTATCTCCTTCTCCTCTCCTAACCTTTCAACGCCTCGCACTTCCTCTCCCAATTGTCCTAAAGGGAAGAACACGACATCCTCCCTTCCATTTCTCTCGCCTCTTCCTTCTTCTTCACCTTCTAATCTCCCCTCTCCTTTCCCTTCATTCTCTCCTCCCTCTTTCTCCCTTCCATATCATCCTCCCATTCTCCTCCCTTTCCTTTCCTTACCCTCACTATCCCACCCTTACCAACTTCCTGCCCCCTTCCTTGTTTATGTTCCTCTCACCTCCTCCTTCTCCCATTACTCCCCTCCTCTTCCACTCCTCTCTTCGTGCCACATCCCCTTCGAGAACCGCCCCATTTGTTAGTGGTTTTGCGCTCTGCTAATGGTGCGACGTTATACGCGGGTAGACGAGCCGGGCGCAACGATCAACCACCGCCCAAATGTTGTCATTGGAGCGGCCTGAAGGGCGATGCCGAGGGGGTGGGTTGGTGGAGGTAGAGGAGGGGGAAGGGGGGTGGTAACGAGCGGTTAAGTTAGTAAGGGGGCAGGTTGGCCCGAGACACCGCCGAGGAGAGTGCGGGAGTGGGTAGGGAGAGGGTGGAAGGGAATAAGGGTAGGAGGTGAGGGAGGTTATGAGTGGAAAGAAGAGGTAGGGTGTGGCAATTGAGTGGAGAATGTTGGGAGATGGGGAGGGGAAGAATGAAGAAAGGGGTGTGCAAGGGATTGATGGGGTCAAGGGGAAGGGGAGAGGAGAAAAGAAGGAGGAGATTTAGGGAAGAGAAGCGCGCATCAAAGGGGGACAGGCGATTATATGGTCTATCCGAACGAGAGGCGTAAGGGGGGGGGTTGCATGGTACCCGGGTTAGAGGAAGGTGTGGGGCTTCAAGTCGACACCGGTGATGGTGTCGGAACTGGATGACATCGCCGTTGAGAACAAACGGTGAAGGGGGGGAGGGGGAGAAGGGGCGGCGACTAAGGGTGGAAATAAGAGGAGGAATTACACTTCCTTGATGGGACGCGGCAGGTTAAAAGAAAAAGTCTCGTATTGAATGGTGTGTGCTGTTTAACAACTTTAAGGGGGGGTAAGGGAGGGTGGAGAAAGGATAGAGAGTGAGAAGCAGGGAAAGCAGTGAAAGGAAGAAGAGGGAGAGAGAGGGGATGAGGAGAGGAAGAAGGAGTGAGAGGAGAGGGCGAGAAGGAATTTGAGGGAAAGGGAGGTAAGAGAAAGCAGAAGAGAGTAATACATACAGGGGAAATGTCTTGCGGGAGTGGAAAGAAAAGGGAAGGTAGAGGGGGGGAGGAGGAAAAGGCGAAGAGCGGGAAGAGGGGAGAAAGATCCATTGATACGGGGCCCGTTGTGAGGGAGGGGAGGGACCGGAGACAGGCCGAAATAAGCAGTGGAGGAGCGGAGGAGGCACACAGGCTAGAAAGGAAGGGAGTGAGGGAGTGATGAGAAGGGGGGAGGGGAAGAGAATGATTCCGCGGAGAGGCAAAAGAGCGATGGAGATAATGGTTTGCGCTGCAGGGTGAGAGGTGGCAAAGCATTGGTAGGCAATGCGGGTTCGAGTGCCGCGGGGGCAAAGATGGAAGAGGAGTGTGAGGAGGGGAGAGAGTTAGAGTGAAGAGTATTGAGGAGAAGGGAGAGGGAGTCCAATGAGGGTGAGTGTGGGAGGGGGTGTGACAGGATGAAGATGAATTTGCGATGACGCAGTGCTGCAGCAAATAGATTCTCTTGAGAATGAATTCTTAGACCC
>NW_020871476.1:34213-36713 GCF_003789085.1 Penaeus vannamei | reverse complement strand
ATTGGGATGGAGGGAGGATGGTTTTACATTTATTATCATCAATGTTATTATTGTGGTTGTTGTTTTTGCTGTTATTGTTTTTATATTCATTTTGTCATGTCAATATCAATTATTATTATTATTATTATTATTATTGTTGTTGTTGTTTGTTGTTGTTATATTATTATTATTTTCATTATTAGTGTTGTTATTATTATCATTACTATCATTATTATCATTATTATCGTTGTTATTGTTTTGTTATTATATATCATTATTATTTTATTATTGTTATCAATATTGTATTTGAAAATTATAATGATATTTCTGATTTTCATTATCATCAACATCCTTATCATTATTATAATTCTCACATCATTATTATGGTGATTATCATTATTATCATCATCATTATCATTCTCGTTATCATTATCATTATCATTATCATTATCATTATTATTATTATGATCATTATTATTTTTATTATTATTATCATTACCATTATTATTACTATCATTGCAATGATTATTATTGTTTTTTTAGTATTATTATTATCAATTATATTATTATTTTTATCCTCATTTTCATTATCATCATTATTATCATTATATCATTATCATCATTGTTTTTACATCACAGTTTCAGCATATCATTATAATTATTTCATTATTTTTGTTACTATTGTTATTGTTTTGTTGTTATCATCATTTTTAGCATTACAATTATCATTATTATTATATTATTATTATTATTATTATATTATTATTAATTATTGTTATTATTATTATTATTATTATTATTATTATTATTATTATATTATATTATTATCATTATTATCATTACCATTATTATAATCATTAACTTTATTATTAGCATCATTATCATAATCATTTTTATCGTTATCATCATCATCATTATGATTTTTATAATTTTCATCATGAAGATCACATCATTATTATCATCCTTTCTATTTTTACAATTCCTATCGTTATCATTATCATCATTTCTAATTGATATTAGCACATATTACTATTATCATTATTATTATCAGTAGTATTAGTAGCGCTATAATTATCAATATTATCATTTCATCATTATTATCATCAATATTTTTCATTGTGCTGTGTTGCTGTTGATCTTATTGATGTTATCATTATCATCATCGTCATTATCATTATCATTGGTATTGCTATCGTTATTAGTAACAACGTTGTTGTTATCATTATTGATATCAATGATTTTACTATCATTTTTATCATAATTACCACTATGACTATTATTGTCAATATCACTTTCATAATATTTTTGTTGCTGATGCTATTGTTGTTGTTATCACCATCATCATTAATATTAATATCATCATCATCTTCATCATTATCAATGAAATTATTATCATAATAACCATTTTTGCTACTAATACTATCCTCATTATCAATCTTATCATCGTTATTGTTATTATCATTATCATCATAATTACTGATGTTATCTTTTTGATTATCATAATCATCATTATCACCACCACTATTGTTATTACTTTATTGTCATTATTAGTTTTGATTTTATTTTTGTAATTATTATCATTGTCATTTTCAGTTTTGATATAATTTTTTAAAATTATTATCATTATCACTATTATCGGTATCATTACTTTCAACATCATCATCGTTACTATCGTTATCATCACCATCATTATATAATATCGTAATTTTTGTCGACCATTTTACACCTTTAAGGCAGCAACGAAGCTCTCCTCATTACACGCGCATGCATATGCAAATTTCCCGTAGCGCGCAGCCAAAATTTCCCAGCCTTCAATCACTCTCCGCCGGCTGGACAGCGTCTTAACTTGATCAAACATCATTCTGAATATTCAATATCATGCTTGAGCTCCTCGCTGAAATATTGGCAGCCTTCACGCACTGGCATCGCGCTAATAGGCGATTTAACAACATATCATGGCAAATTAGATTTTGAGGCGCGGGACTTCACCAACACACTCGCTCGTCCGCGGCCGGGAATGAGGTTCTGGGGTGACTGGGGAGAGGGGTGAGGGGGTGTGGGGTGGGGGAGGGGTGAGGGTGTGTGGGGTGGGGAGAGGGTGAGGGGTGTGGGGTGGGGAGAGGGGTGGGGGTGGGGTGAGGGTGAGGGTGTGTGGGGTGGGGAGAGGGTGAGGGTGTGTCGTGGAGGGGTGAGGGTGTGTGGGTGTGGGGAAGGGGTGAGGGTGTGTGGGGTGGGGAGAGGGGTGAGGGTGTGGTGGGGGTGGTGAGGTGTGTGGGGTGGGTGAGAGGGGTGAGGGTGGTGTGGGGTGGGGGAGGGGTGAGGTGTGTGGGGTGGGGAGAGGGGTGAGGGTGTGGGGTGGGGAGAGGGGTGAGGGGGGGGTGACGGGTGAGGGTGTGTGGGGTGGGGAGAGGGTGTGAGGGTGTGTGGGGGTGGGGAGAGGGTGAGGGGGTGTGGGTTGGGGAGACGGGTGAGGGGTGTGTGGGGTGGGGAAGGGGTGAGGGTGTGTGGGGTTGGGAGAGGG
>NW_020871476.1:21713-29213 GCF_003789085.1 Penaeus vannamei | reverse complement strand
TCTCCTCCTCTGCCTTTCTCTCTTCTTCTCTCATTTTCTCTCCCTCTGCCTTCTTTCCTTCTCTCTCCTTCTCTTTCCTCATGCCTTTCTCTCTTTCTCTCTCATTCTCCCTCTGCCTTCTCTCTCTTCTCTCTCTTCTCTCCCTCTGCTTTTCTCTCTTCGTCTCTCTCCTTCTCTCCCTCTGCCTTTCTTCTTCTCTCTCTTTCTCCCCCTCTGCCTTTCTCTCTTCTTCTCTCTCCTTCTCTCCCTCTGCCTTTCTCTCTTCTTCTCTCTCCTTCTCCCCCTCTGCCTTTCTCTCTTCCGCCTCTCTCCTTCCTTCTCCTTCTCCTCCTTCTCCTTACCCCTCTTCTCTTTCTACTTACTTTCACTTCCCTCCAAACCCCCTTCTCTTTCTCCTCTTATTCCTCCTTCTTTTCTTGCCCCTCTCCCTGTCTCCTTCCTCTCCCCTTTCTCTCTCCTCTCTTCTAACCTCCTCGCTCTTACTTTTCTCTCCCCAAATCCCTCCTTTCCTTATCTCCGCTCTCTTTTCCTACTCCTCCTCCTCCTCTTCTTCTCCTCCCTCCTCCCCCTCTTCTTCATCTCCCCACCCTCCCCCTCTTCCTCCATCTACCTACCCTCTTCCTCATGCTCCATCTACCTACCCTCCTCCTCCTCCTCCCCACCACCCCCACCCCTCCCTCTCTTTCCTCTCCTCCCCCTCCTCCTCCTCATCCTCCTTTCTCCTCCCCTCCTCCTCCCCATCCTTCTCCTCCCCACCCCCCTCCCCCTCCTCCTCTCTTCTCCCGCTCCCTTATAAGATAGGACGAGATAAGGCTTACCCGACCCAGTGCCCCTGAGGACCTACAGTATTGGATATTTCTCCCAAGATCTTTTTTTTCCTCGACTTATATTCACCCCCCCTTCACCCCTCCCCCTCTTCACCCCCCCTTGTTTTCATCGATCTCATTCATTTTCCTCATTTCTCTCGTTCCTCTTTTTCCGTATTTTTTTTCTCTCTCTTGAGATCTCTCTTCTTCTCGTGCACCTTTCTCGTTCTCATTTCGTTTTTCTTCTCTATGTCTCTCTGCCTCCCCCCCCCCACTCGACTCTCTTCTCTCTCCTTCTCCCTTATTTGTACTATCTATATTTATCTCCCCTCTTTTTGCCTAATCCTCTTTTCTCTCTCTCTATCTATCTCTATCTCCTTCCATCTCTCTCCCTCCCTCTCTCTCTCTCTCTCTCTCTCTCTCTCTCTCTCTCTCTCTTCTCTCTCTCTCTCTCTCTCTCTCTCTCTCTCTCTCTCTCTCTCTCTCTCTTTTTTTCTCTTTCTCTTCTCTCTCTCTCTCCATCTCTCCATCTTTCCATCTCCTCTCCCTCTCTCTCCATCTCTCTTCCTCTCTCCCTCCCTCCCTCCCTCTCTCTCCCTTTCTCCCTCTTCCTCTCTCTCTCTCTCTCCCACCCTCTCCCCCAATCTATCCCTCGTCCGCCTCCCTATCATCCTTCCTTTTCCTTCCCTGAAAGAATGTCTATTTTTAGCTCCGTGACGCAACCCACCCAACCCGAGAGCCGACAACAAAGGAAGTACCCGGATGGAAGACTCCGTAACCAACTCATACAAACAAAGAAGAATGTAAACTTGTACCTTTGGCAGTGCCATTTTGTTTATTGACAAGGGAGGGCCGCCCGGTGGAGGATGGCACTGGGGCTAACTGGGTGTTCTGTTCTCTTGTGGGAAGAGGTGTATGGGGAACGTTTGGGGAAGAACACATTCGGAAACGTTTATCTGCGAATCGGACTTCCGTGAATATCGTTATAAAAATTTCCGTAGTATTATATCTTGGAGAACTTTTTTATATGACTTATTTTTATCTTGCGAATGTATAAGCATGGCAGAATTATATAGATACTGTACTTAGGCATACACATACGCAAGCACGCACACACGCACACATACGCAAGCACACGCACACACACACACACACACACACACACACACACACACACACACACACACACACACACACACACACACACACACACACACACACACACACACACACAAAACACACAAACACACACACACACCACACACACCACACACCACACACACATACACACACACACACACACACAACACACACAACACACACACACACACACACACACACACACACACACACACACAACACACACACACACACACACACAACCATATCCAAACATAGCACGAAACCAAACCAAAACAAAAAAAAACGTAAACAAAACAAAAGACCAAAATAATTACAACGAAATAAAAATCACACAACACAAGGAAACCTGGCCAGACCTACTCCTCGCCTCGGTTGCCAGCGCTCACCAGCGAGTAGTACAAAACGCATTCACCTTCAAATGTCACGATGAATAAATTATGGGTGTGATAACATAAGGGATATCCCGAGAGGAGGATGAATATTTCAAGCAGGATTCATTGATTCCGTTTAAGTTTTGAGTTGGCGTCGCTCAGAAGAGGTTGGCGCGGACGGTGGGAAAGACGGCTGGGGTGTGGGGCGGGTGTTGGAAGGAGGGAAGGGGGGAGAGAGGGAAGGAGGGAAGGGGGGGGAGGGGGGAAGGGGGGAGGAAGGGAGAGAGAGAGAGAGATGGAAAGAAAGATAGATAGATAGAGAGAGATGGAAAGATAGAGAGAAAGATAGATGGTGTGAGAGAGAGATGGAAAGAAAGATAGATAGATAGAGAGAGATGGAAAGAAAGAATAGATAAATAGAGATGGAGAGAAGATAGATAGAGAGAGAGAAATAAAGAACAAGAGAAAGAGAAAGAAAGAAAACCTACATCTCCAAGCAATCTACACCCTTTCCCCTCACCCCCCTCCCTCGGTCCAAAATACAAATCGCACACACCACGCCCACGCCCCCCCCCCCTCCCTCCTCCCCATCACTACATTTACGACGCCAAGCTACTCCCCCGCCCAATACTCCCCAACCTTTTTACACCGTGACCCAGTTTGCTTTCAAGTGTAACACCCCCGAGCCTATTGAACACCATTGGCCGCTGGTCAGAGGTGCTCATGTCTCTCTCCCGAGGCACGAGACACGTCAAGCTTCTAGACTATTCTGTATTTTCAACTTGATGTGGATTATATATTCGTCTATTATTATTTTTTAGCATTTTTTTTTTCATTGAAGAATCTCGTTTCAGGCTCGTAGCTTTCCAGCCAGAGATTCACAGAGGCAAAACTCAGCGGATCCGCAAGAAAAACAAGGGTATGATTAAGAAAATATCATAAAATGTGTAAGAGATTCTGAAGATAAGGAAGGTAAAAAGAAAGAAAGAAAGAAAGAAAGGAAGAAAAATATATATATATATATATATTTATTATAAATATATATATATATATATATATATATATATATATATATATATATATATATATATATATATATATATATATATATATATGTATATATATATATATATATATATATATATATATATATATATATATATATATATATATATCATTTGCATGCATACTCTGTTACTCAGCTACTGCATGCACGTGGATTCAAGCATACTGCACACTTCACGCAATTTACTCAAAACTTACTTACAACCAATCAATTCTCGCCTTAGCACAAACCACGCATTCTACACAATCCACACACTCCGCTTAAACCCCAATTTTTCAGACACCGCTCAATCCATGCGACTGAAGAAGCAAACACACGCAAATACAAAAAGAGAGAAAAAACAATCACACACACACCAATGAAATAAGCACACAAACAAACAAACAAACAGACCACACGCTCTTCCCCCTCCCCCCCCTAAACACACACACACAACACCTCCCTCAACCACAACGATTATATAAAACCAAACCAAACCTCCCCCTCCCATCCCTCTCCTCCCCCACCCACACTCCGCTATCCCTCTCCCCTTCCCCCACCCGCTACTCCCTCCTCCTCCCCCTACCCCCACTCCGCTATCCCCTCCCTCCCCTCCTCCCTCCCCCTCCACACCTCCTTCAGCGCCTTCTGAAATGCGCCGCCGATGGATCACCTTCTTAAGTGGCTTCGCGTCACACTCTCAATTGAATGAATCCGCTCTGGGCTCCCCCATAGGCCTATAGGGGAAGGAGAAATCTCGGGGCACAAAGGAAGAGAGAGAGAGAGGCTCAAGAGGTCTCTGTTTCGCCTTATTGGTTGTTGGTATTATCTTCGTGTTTGCTTCGTGCTGTGCTTCTTCGTCTGTCGAGCTTAGGGCCTATTCATTCTCTTCTCTCTCTCTCTCTCTCTCTCTCTCTCTCTCTCTCTCTCTCTCTCTCTCTCTCTCTCTCTCTCTCTCTCTCTCTCTCTCTCTCTCTCTCTCTCTCATATATATATAGTATATATATATATATATATATATATATATATATATATATATATATATATGTGTGTGTGTGTGTGTGTGTGTGTGTGTGTGTGTGTGTGTGTGTGTGTGTGTGTGTGTGTGTGTGTGTGTGTGTGTGTGTGTGTGTGTGTGTGTGTGTTGTGTGTGTGTGTGTGTGTGTGTGGTGTGTGTGTGTGTGTGTGTGTGTGTGTGTGTGTGTGTGTGTGTGTGTGTGTGTGTGTGTGTCTATCTATCTATCTATCTATTTTTCTCCTATCTATCTATATGTCACTCTCTCTTTCTCTCTCTATTTCTTTTTTCATCCTTTTCCATTTTCCCCGTCTTTATTCGCCCTCATGAATCATAGTTAGAAAACAGAAGGAGAGAGAGAGAGAATGAGAATTATTCATGAAATTCAGATTATATGAAAAAAATGGATGATTTCATTCATCACCCTTGACATGCTAAGGTAATCTTGATGTATCGCGCCACTATATCTTTTATCCTGTATGTGGTTATCCTGTCATCAATCAAATACACACACTCATACGCATAAACAATCAAAGATACACACACGCGCGCGCACGCACGCACACATACAAGCGCGCGCATAAACTTATTCCTTTCGGCATTCAGTCTCTTCCCCTCTTTCTTATCTTGTCGTTTCTCTTCCTCCTTCATCTATTCCTCTTTATCCTCCTTTATATCTCCTCTTCCTCTTCTTCCTCCTCCACCCTCCATCTCCTCCTCCCTCTCTTTCTCTTTCCTCCCCTCTTCTTTCCTCCTTCTCCTTCTCCTCTCCTCCTCCCTCTTCCCAATCCGTCCCTCCTACCTTCCGCCTCCCTCCTTCCCTCTCCCCCTTTCTCCTTATCCTTCCTCCCTCCCTCTTCCCTCCTTTCTCCTCTCCCTCCTCTCCCCTCTCCTTTCTCTCCTCTTTTTCCCTCCCTCCCTCCCTCCCTCTCCCCCATTCTCTCTCCCCTCCTCCCTCTCCCCCTTTCTTCCCCTTTCTCCTCCCTCCTCCCTCCCTCCTCTCCTCCTCCCTCCTTCCTCCTCCTCTCCTCCTTTCCTCCTCCTCCTCCTCCTTCCCTCTCCCCACCTGTTCCTCCTTTCCTTGTTTGTTACCCGAATTGTCATCACACCGGATCTAACTCATTCCTGATTGGCCATTTACTGAGACAGGGGTGGGTGGGTGGGGGTGGGGATAGGGGTGGGAGGGGTAGGGGTAGGGGGATAAGGGGATTAGGGTGTAGGGATAGGGCGTAGGGGGAGTAAGGGGGATAGGGAAGGGAGATGGATATTGAGGGTGACATTAATATGGCTTCCACCTGCTTGACTCTTCTACGTCTATTTTATAATTCTTGTGTTGATTATTAATTTTTTTATCTGACCTTCTTGTCTCTTCTTTTGGTACTTTCTTTCTTTTTTTATCGCATTATTTCCCTGTGCTTCGACTTCTAATTTCTTCCGTCTTGGCTAATCTTGTTCTTTCTTTCTCTCTCTCTCTCTCTCGCCCTCCTCCTTCCCTCCTTATCCTTCCCACTTAACCCCTCCCTACATCCTTCCTCCTCTTTCACCCCACCAGTTCCCTCCCTCCTTCCCTCCCTCCTCCTCCCTCCTTCCCCTCCCTCCATCCCTCCTTCCCCTCCCCTCCCTTCCCTCCTCTTTACCCCACTCCCTCCACTCCCTCCCTCCTTCCCCTCCCCCTCCACGTCCCTCGCTCCCTTCCCCTCCTTCCATGTCCTCCCTCCTTCCCCTCCCCTACATCCTTCCCTCCTCTTTCACCCACCCAGTTCCCTCCACGTCCCTCCCTCCTTCCCCTCCGCCTCGACCCACCTCCTGTTCCTTACACAACACCTGGCATCTCTCCAACTGAAAGGATGCGTCGTCGTCCTTTGCTCCCTCCCTCCCCCTCTCGCTCTTGCTCCAACCATCTTGCTCCCCTTGCCTCCCCCCCCTTCTCCTACCCACTGTCTTGTCTCCCTCTTCCCCTCCCTTCTCCTATTTTCCGTCTCGTCTCCCTCTCGTACTCCATTCTCCTATCCTCTCTCTTGTCTCCTCTCCCCATCCTTCTCCTATCCTCCGTCTCTTCCTTCTCCTATCCTCTCTTGTTTCCATTTCCCCCTCCCTACTCCTATTCTCTGCCTCGTCTCCTTCTCCTATCCTCTCTCTTGTCTCCCTCTCCCCCTCCCTTCTCATATTCTCTGCTTCGTCTCCTTCTCCCCCTCCCTTCTCCTATCCTCACTCTTGTCTCCCTCTCCCCATCCCTCCTCTCATTCTCCCTCTTATCCCAACCTCCCTCTTCCTTCTCCCCTTCTCCTATCCTCTCGCTCTTGCTCCCTTTCCCTATTTTTTTTTTCTCTCATTCTCTCCTCTTGTCCTCTTCCCCCACTCGTTTTTTTAACTCCTCTCTCTCTCTCGTCCCCCTCTCCTCTTCCTTTCTTTCATCCTCTCTCTCACCGCCCCCTCTTTCCTCTCTCCTTCCCCTTAGCCTTCTTGATTCCTTATAAGGTCTTGCCCTTGACCGACTTTGGGTGTTCTTAGCGGCTAGAAGAGAGAAGACCAGAGAGAGAGAGAGAGAGAGAGAGAGAGAGAGAGGAGAGAGAAGAGAGAGACTGAGCGAGGAAGAGAGAGAGAGAGAGAGAAGAGAGAGCAGTGGGAGGTAGAGAAGGAGAGAGGACAGTCAGGACAGAAGAGTAAGAGAAGAGACCAGAGAGAGATGACCCGAGAAGACGAGAGAGAGAGAGAAAGAGAGAGAGAAGAGACGAGAGAGAGAGAAGAAGAAGAGAGACGAGCGAAGACGACAAGTAAGCGAGACACAACGACGAAGAATAAGAGAAGACATACATACAACATATCACACCGACAGGACATACATACATATTCACACACACACGATACCACACACTCGCGCGAATACACGACACATACCACACCACACGCATACACACACACAACGCGCACACCACACGCATATCACCACTACACATCACACAAAACTTGGAGCACGAGTCAAATGGTATAGCAAAATACATATCACGAGCAAAAAGTGTTAATAGCACGAGAATAGAGGGGACAGTAGGGGGGTAACACATAAGTAGCGAGCACACACACCCAGCACAGCGGGAATGACGAAAGACGAAGACGAGAAGA
>NW_020871476.1:15000-19676 GCF_003789085.1 Penaeus vannamei | reverse complement strand
TCTTCAGTAATAAGTTCCCTCTCTGCTGTTTAACATTATCTTTTTACTTAATCTAAAGCTATCAAACAATACTTTCCTTTTTGATAAGTTGCAGACTGAAGTCCCTGTTTTATTTATGATTTTTCTTTTATTGTTTTTTTTTTTTTTTTTATACTTCGAATCTTATTTCAGATCTAAATTAGGAAAGTTCGACATAAAAGTGTTTGATTAAAAGTTCACAGGTTATCTGACATTAAAAAATGTCTAAAGAGAGAGAGATAAAAAAAACAATTTGAAAGAATCAAGAAAATCAAAACAATCAGAAAAAAAATCTAGAAAAAAAAAATCTAATTTGTCAAAAGATAGAGAGAAAAAATAAGATAAATCTGAAAATCCAGTACACGTTGCCAGATGTACGATGCTCCGAGATCGAGGCCGGCGGGCGAACTCTCGTAGCCTTCCGCAGAGAGTTATCGTACGGGGAAGGCGAGGTCGAGGGGCTAGTCATGAAATCAACCCTTTAATATCGAACTTGCTGTCTAACCTCGTCAATTCTCAGAACGTGCGTGACCTTCTCGAAGCCTCTTGGAAGGGAGGAGGGAGGAAGAGTAGAGTAGATCGTGAAAAAAGTGAGTAAAAAAAAAAAAAAAAAAAAAAAAAAAAGTTGGAAATAATGGCGATATGGCAACTCGGGTCACACACACAGAAACAGCTGATCGCGTCAAAGGACAATGTCGTTTCGTTATGCAAAGATACACATTTGCTTCCTCTTCCTTCTTCCTGTTCCTTCTCCCTCTCTCGTCTTCCTCAACTCTATGTCCTTCCTCTTCTCTCTTTCGTTTTCCTATGTCCCTCTTTTTCTTCCATTCCTTCCCTCTTTTCCCTTTCCCTTCCTCTTCCCTGCTTCGTCGTCCTCTAAGCTATCTCCTTCCTCACCCTTCCTTTCCCTCTCTTCCTTCTTCGTCTTCCTCCTCTTTCTTCCATCATAATTTCTTTCCATCCCCTTCTTTCTTTCTTTCTTTCTTTCTTTCTTCCTCCCTCCCTCTTTCTCATTTTCCTTCTCGAGTTTTTCTTCATCTTATTCCCTCCTTTCTTTCTCCCGGCTTTTTGCTTCTCATTTTCCTTTTCCCATTTTTTCCTCCCCTTCTTTTTCCTTCTTATTTCCCCTTCTCACTCTTTTATCTTATTTTCTCCACTTCCTTCCTCCCTCGTCTTCCTACCTCTCCCATTCCCCTGTTTACTTCCATCCTTCCCTTCCTTCCTCTCACCTCATTCCTTCCCTCTTACTCTCCATTCCTTTCTCTTCTCACTCTTCTTCTCTTCTTTCCTCCTTCCTCTCCCTCTCCTTCTCCTTCCTCCCACTCCTTCCTCTCCCTTCTCCTCCTCCCACTCCTTCCCCCCTTCCCTTCCTCTCCTCTCCCTTCCTTCCTCCCCGTTCTCTCCCCTTTATCCTCGTTTCCCATTACTTCCCCCCTCCCCTCCCCCTCCCCCCCTCCCCCCCCCCACCTTTCTACCCTCCCCAGAAACCTCACGTGATTGACAGGGTACGGAGGGGCGGGGCGAGGGGAGGGGCGGGGGCGGGGCGGGGGGGGGGTGAGGTCAGTCCAAGTTGCAAAAGGTCTTGAAATAGATTCCTTTTTTTTAATCGTCAAGATGTTTTTTTTTTTTTTTTTTTTACTCGCCAAGATGATATATATTTGTTTGAATTTTTCTTTTTTATTCTGTTTCTCGTCTTTAAAATCTGTTATGATTGATTTAATCGCAATCATGATTTAGTTGATTTGTCTGTTGCCTGATATATTGATTCTTCTTATTCCTCTTCATGTTATTATTGTTATTCTTATTCTTATTGTCATTAGTACTATTATTATTGTTATTGTCACTATTACTATTTTTACTGTTATTCCTACTATTGTTACTGTTATTTTTACTATAAGTATTATCATTATTACCATCATCA
The DNA here is from genome assembly GCF_003789085.1 of Penaeus vannamei. Classification (NCBI taxonomy): domain Eukaryota; kingdom Metazoa; phylum Arthropoda; class Malacostraca; order Decapoda; family Penaeidae; genus Penaeus; species Penaeus vannamei. Next base: position 17,737 of record NW_020871476.1, on the reverse strand, counting down.
TCAGTTCATTACTGTTGAAAGTCGTTATTATCATTACCATTTGATTGATAATAATAATCATCATTATTATCATCATCATCTTTATTATCATTATTATTGCTAATATCAACATCATTAAAATTCTCGTTTATTTTCTATAATTCGATTATAAATTATCTTTTTTTTTTAATTTTGTTTCCACTTCATTACAGGAAAGAGATAAAAAAAATATATTATAAATCAGTTGTTTGTAAAGGGGGGTGGGGGTGGGTGGGGGGCTTTATGCAACTTTCAAGATGGGGGGGGGGGGAGGAGGCAGAGGTTGTGGCAATGTGCAAGTTATGATAAAAGAAGGCAAAAAAGTCATGCAAAAAAAGAGAAAAGAAAATGACAAAAAAAAAAAAAAAAATGACAAAAAAGTTATGAAAAAAAGAAGAGGAAAGAAAATTTTTTTTTTCAATTTCTTTTTAATGTTTTTATTATAATTTTCTGTTCTTGGAATGTGTATTTTTGTGGCTAATATAAAGGACGAAGAAATGACACCTGCAAATATCTTGATAATAGAGTTAATAAAAAAAAAACTACACTTATGAATATTAACCAATATAATGTTGATAAAAAAGAGAGAGAAAATATATATGTATAGATGTGAATAGACAAATAGAATACACAGACAGACAGATAAATAGACAGATATATTTACATTCAAAAAAAAAAAAAAAAATCAACACAGATAGGAAGATAGATAATTTACAAATAAATAAATAACTGAAACACAAAAAAATATCACTAAAATATATTTGGTGATAAGAAAACGACGAAAAAAAAAAAAAAAACAAGAGGAGAATAAAAAACAAAAGTTTGTAAGAACAAGGATAGGGAAGAAAGAATAATAAGAAAATAAGGACAAAGAAAGCAAGAAGAAAGAAGAAAGGAAGAAAAAAGAGAGCAACAAAAAAAAAGAAAAAATGAAGCACAAAAAGAAAAAGAAAATTAAAGAAACAAACACAAAGAAAGGAATACAAACAAAGAGAGAGAGAAAAAAAAACGAAGAAAAAAAGTACAAAAAAAGAAGATAAGAAAAAAAAATAAGACGTAGAAGCAGAAGGAAAAAGACAAGAAAAAGAAAAGAAAAAGAAAAACAAAAAACGAAGAAAAACAGAAAGACAAGTAAAAAAAAAAGTAAAAGAAAAGAAAAAAGAAAAGAGAAAAAAAGCAAAAAAGCAAAAAAAAAAAAAAAAAAAAAAAAGATAAAAAAAAAAGCAAAAAAGCCTCCGACGAAGACAGACGAGCGAGCAGCGAGCGAGAGCGCCTGGCCGCCCCGAGCGCTATATTTCAAATCAATAATTGCAGTGTTCTGATTGGCTGCCGATACTGCTCCCCTGAGATCGGTCCGGCGGGTCCTCACGATGCGGTTTTCTGTCTGTCTGTTGGTTTCTGTCTGTTAGGGGGTCGGGGTTGGTTGGTGTCTGTCTGTCTGTCTGTCTGTCTGTTCGGGGGTTGGTGTCTGTCTGTCTGTTAGGGGTCTGGTGTCTGTCTGTCTGTCTGTTAGGGGTCGGGGTTGGTGTGTGTGTGTGTCTGGTTGGGTGTGTGAATAGTCTTGTCTGTTTGTTTGTCTGTGTCTGTCTCTTTCTCTTTCTCTGTCTGTCTGTCTCTCTCTTTCTCTCTCTTCTCTCTCTCTCTCTCTCTATATATATCTCTCTCTCTATATATATATATATATATATATATATATATGTATATACATATATCTATCTATATCTATCTATATATATATATATCTATATATATATATATATATATTATATATATATATATATATATACATAACAGAGAGAGAGAGAGAGAGAGAGAATGTGTTTGTTTGTGTGTACTTTGTTATACATGTATCTACACACACAGACAAGTGTGCGTATTGTGTGCACGTACCTGTATACAGTATAATCTTTACATCATAAATTCTACTTTCTACCGAATTATTGACGTTAAGGGCCATTCTACTTGTACCCGAGTGCGTGTGCGTACGTGTACTTTGGCCTGTGTGTTCTCGTGTGTACGTGCATGTGCGTGTCTGATCAATCAGACTTACATACCTGTCATTAATCTCATATCAATTCCCTTCAATTCTTTTTTAATTTTAAAATATTTTTTGTCATGATTACTATATCTGACATGCTATATCTAAATGCGATTTTAGTTATTGTTTTTACACATAGATGGCGCCACGGGTCAAGTACTAGTCCTACGTATCTCACTTGTTTACCTTTTCCTTGATTTTCTGAGATTTCCCTCTTCAGTAATTATTGGTATTACTTATTGGTATTAAGAAGAGGATAGAGAGAGAGAGAGAGAGAGAGAGAGAGAGAGAGAGAGAGAGAGAGAGAGAGAGAGAGAGAGGGAGAGAGAGAGGAGAGAGAGAGAGAGAGAGAGAGAGAGGAGAGAGAGAGAGAGAGAGAGAGAAGGAGAGAAGCAAGGAAAGAGGTGAGGTATCGCAATCCAAGAAATGGAGATCAAAAAGGCACAAATATATTACATATATCAAGGCATTGCTGGATTGAGTGCGAAGAAGCCAAACGACAGAGAGAGAGAGAGAGAGAGAGTCATTGAGAGAGAGAGAGAGAGAGAGAGAGAGAGAGAGAGAGAGAGGAGAGAGGAGAGAGAGGAGAGAAGAGAGAGAGAGAGAGAGAGAGAGAGAGAGAGAGAGAAGAGAGAGAAGAGAGGGGGGAGGGGATGGGGAAAAGGGAGAGGAGAAGGAGAG
>NW_020871476.1:0-10000 GCF_003789085.1 Penaeus vannamei | reverse complement strand
TATATATAATATATATACATGTATGTATATATATATGTACATTACAAGTATTTACAGAAACCTAAGTCGCGTCTCCGTTTTCTTTAAAGCCTCCCTCCCGTTTTCTGTGTGACCAACCGTTACAAAGAGGCGGTTAAAAATCATCATTAGCATAATTGGAAAGCTAGAAAAAATGTTTTTCTTGTTCATTCTTGAATTTGTTTAAGTAGGTTTTGGTCACGAAGAGGAGGAGGAAGAAGAAGAAGAAAAAAAGAAGTAGAGAGGAAAAAAGAGAAGAAACGGAAGAAAAAGAAAGTGATTGTTTTATGGCGAAGAATTTAAATATTGCAAAGGTATTTTTATCACATATTTTTTTCAAGAAGAAATGTACAATCCATTAAAAAAACATACATTTTTCAATAAATAAATAAATAAATAAATATTTGGTTAATAACACTGGCCATGATGATGACAGTAATTGATATAAATGAGTAAAATAACCATAATGATTTTCAATAATGATAACTACAAAAAAAAAGAAAAAAGAAATGGTTGTTATAACTATGCTCTCTCTTCTCATTTCCTTCTTATTCCCTGTTTCGCCTCCTTTTTAATCCTTCTCTTTCTTATAACCTTTTATTTCTTTTCTTTTGCTCCCATTCTCCCATATTTTTTTTTATCCCTTCATTTACTCTTCTCTTTTTCTCTTTCCCCCACTTCCTTTCTTTCATTTCTTCCACCTTTTCTTCCCTCTCCTGCCTTTATTATCTTATCATATCTCTTTACTCATAACCTGCTTTCCTTCTATTTCCGTACACTCCTTCCTTCCATCATCTATCTCCATCACCCTTCCTCCCTTTCCCCGCCCTCGGTGTGAGAGGCGACGGGTCTAGTCGGAGTTGAGACTGGCGTAATAGCAGGCGGCGACGGCGACTCCACACTCGCGACTTGCATGTATTATACGTGTACCTCTTTCTCCTCTTACCACTCACACTAGGGGACTCTGTATACTGTGAATAATATGTTGCCTGAGCGTCGATATATCTCGATCCCGGCTGGTTTAATTCATACACTCTAGCTTGGAACGGATCACTGCGAGTGGTCAAACTGGTCTGTTGGATGCCCTCTGACCGAGCCAGTCTGGCTTGACGTGCTCTCCACGTCTGTAAAACGTCAATAGCAGGTGCATCCCGACATGCACGTCTTGCCTTTACACTGATCAGGTGTTTTCCAGTATGTATCGACAGTAAGGAACGTAAATATAGAGCATCTGTGAAGTAAGACACCATGAACTTCGTCGCCGTATAGGATTCTGTCGAGATGACCGTTCTGGTGGGCTGGTTAGGCCATGTGATGCGGTGCTAACGGAGTAGAGCTTCCCATTGAAATAAGTGGTGGACTGGCTCAAGGTAGGGTATTGTAGTGATCTGGATGCGGAGGGATGCATCCTCTAGCTGCCGAACAGTGCTAATACAGATATATAGCTCAGCAGGTCTGTGTGCTCCGGTGCATCGGATCCAGACGCTGAGATTGGTGGCTAAACACGTGTGTATGATCCTCTCGTCTATACGATACCACGATCAGTGCTCGGTGACCTCTTGGGAGAGGGTTCTTAAAGAGCTGTTGGTAAATCACGGCCCCGAGTTGTATTGCGCGGGGGTATGCAGCGACTACTTTGTCCTCGCCGTGAGGAGAGGGCTACATCGGCGGCTCATTGTGAACCTATGTGTTGTGAACTGATGTGGGAGTTGGATCGAAGATCGGAGTGCCGAGTTCCCCACTTCCCGTATTGTTATGCGACTCACGGGAAGATATATTGCTCGGTCTAGGCGGAGTTGTAGATACGTTATAGGATAGAGTCGCTCTGCATATCAGGATGGTGATCCCCTGCTCAGCCCAGGTGACTCAGCACGATCCCCACGACGTGGATCACGACGTCACTGAACGTGTTCTCCCACTTCCCCTTTTAGTCTACACCCTTCCCTCGCCCTCAGAGGTCCCTTCCACGCTTCTTCCCTAGCCCCTCCTCTCCTTGCCCTCACGTCCTTCCTCCTCCTCTTCCCTCCCTCATCTCCATCCTTTCACTCTGGAGTGTTGGGCACTTATCAGTAAATTTGCGTAGAGTTGGAAGGGGTTCATAACAAGCCATGACTGAAGAGCCGGAAAGCCAGGAGCTGGCTGTCATCGGATTAGTCAATGCCGGAGGGATTTCGGCGCGGCTGATGTCGGCGTTAGGCTCAAAAAGATTCTCGTTAGTAGTTCAATAATGTAACATCGTTTAGTCGATCGGGAAGTGTCCTGGGATGAAAGACAGATTTGTGTCGTTCATTCTAGACCCAGCCTATAGTTTTGCAGTGTGTTACAGTTATTCTTTTCGTGTGTTAATACACTTGAGACGTAATGATCTCTTAGACTGATTCGCTCTTCGTTGTCGCTGTAACGCACGTGCGAGAGCCCCTTTACTCCGTCGTCGTCTCGCTCAGTCTAGTAGTGCAGTACCTAATTATGCAGTGCGAAGTCACTTATGCGTAGTCACTACACTGGAGAGGATACTGGATGTCTAGGCTGAGGTGGATCCTCTTCCCCTTATATGCTGTCATTGAAGCGTATGAATGATAATTCTACGTGTGGAGGAGAGTTCCTTATATACTCGCTCGCCGTAGTATCTGTCGGGGAATGGGTAAGTTACAGTCGTATTGTGGGCGAGCTCGGAAAGACCCTGTATGCCAGTACGAGAAGATTTTGTACACGAAGCGCGGGATATCCCATGTGCGGTGCCACCGCGCACTCGGTAAGATACTCACCATGGGTTGGCGTGCCATCACCTGTTATAAAACACCTCAAGGATACACCCGTCCTAACTCTTAAGCAGTGAGAGATAACACAACCCACACAGTATATACTCACTCTCTCATTCAGGTCTGGCCTGTACAGGGGCCGCCCAACAGTGCCAGTGGTGCGTGTGATAGCAATGGCTGAAGAGATTGAGGAGAAAAAAGAAAAGGGTTTAAATTTTTTTTTTTTTTGTGAGTTGAGAGAGAAAGGGTTATTTTGTTTGTGAGTGAGAGAGAAAGGAAGTTATTTTTGTGAGTTGAGAGAGAAAGGAAGTTATTTTTTTTTTGTGAGTTGAAGAGAGAGAAGGAGGAAGTTAATTTTTTTGTGAGTTGAGAGATAAAAATATATATTTTTAAGAGAGTTGAGAGAGAAAAGAAATTATATTCCTTTTTTTTTGCGAGTGAGTTGAGAGAAAAAAAAAATCCTTTTTTTGTGTGCGGTTCGAGAGAGAGGGAGAGAGAAAGGTTAACTTCCTTTTTTGTACATGTGAAATAAGAGAGAAAATGTAAGATTTTTTTGTGTGTGAAAGTGAAAAAGTTTAATTCCTTTTTTTGTGTATGCGTTGTGAATTTAATTGTAGGTGTTGTTTGCCTGTTTTGCTGTTTCTTCAAATTATTCCTTTTTATTTTATTTATTTTTTTTAATGATTTTTAAAATATTTGTTTTGAATGATTTTTTCCCCTTTATTGATATTTATTATTATTATTATTATTATTATTATTGATTATTTTATTATTATTAGTGAAATATTTTTAATCAGTTTTACTTTCTCTATCTATTTTTCTAACTGTACTGTAAAAACAATAAAAAATTAATGATGAACCGAAAACCGCAAGACAAGAAGAAAACGACTAAGGAAACAAGTAGAAGAAGAAGGCGAAGGCAAAAAAAGGCAAGAAAAAAGGAGAAGAAGAAAGAAGGAAAGAAGGAGAAGAAGAAGAAGAAGGAAGAAAAGAAGAAGAAGACAAAAAAAGGAGAAGAAACTAAGGAAAGAAGTAGAAGAAGAAGAGCGAAGGCAAAGAAAAAGAAAGAAGAAGAAGAAGAAGAAGAAAGAAAAAAAGAAAAGAAGAAGAAAAGAAAAAGAAAGAAAACGCGCAAAAAATAAGTAACAAACAAAGACGACAAAGAAAACAAACAAACAACGAACAAGATAAACAAAAGAGACAAAGAAGCAAAAGTATAAAAACGAGACAACAAATAACAAAAAAAAACAAATTAAAAACAACAACAAAACAAAGCAAAAAAAAAAATGAAAACAGAAAACAAAAACAAATAAAAACAAAACCAAAGACAACAAAAACAAAAACAACAAAGCAAAACAACAGAGAAACAACAAAAGAAAACAACACAAAAACAACCAACAACAAAAACCAACAACAAACAGCCATCCCTTCCTCCGGTCGCCATGAACACGACAGAGAACATCGGTGGCAAGAACAGTATTTTACTTGGTTGTTCATGACGCTATGTCTGGTTCAAAAGGCCAATTACAACAGCTGTTCATTAATTAGCATCGGACACCTGTGAAGATTCGGTGGTCGGAGGATGTTTGTTTATTTGTTTTTTGTTTGCTTGATTATTTTGTGTTTGTTTATTTTTTGTTTGCTTTTTTGTTTTGTTTCTGCTTGTTTGTTTATTTTTTGTCTGTTTGTTTGTTTATTTGTTTGCTTGTTTGTTCTTGTTTTTACGATGTTTGTTTTCATGTTGTTTTTTTGTTTTATCTTATTTATTTTCTTCTCCCTTTTCTATTTTTTTTTGTGTGTGTTTATCTGTCCCTCCTCTCTTTCGCTCATTTTCTCCCTCTGTCTGTCTCTCTTCTGTCTCCTAACTTTGTCGTTGTGTTTTACTTTTTTTTTTTTTTTTTTTTTGTTCTCCTGTTCTCCTTCTTCCACATTTATCATGCGCTATGTTCTTGTTCTTTCTCATCCCGTTTTCTCTACAGTCATTCGGTCTTTTTCTCTTTCTTCTTCTCTTTCTAACATTCATTGTGAAGGCGAAAGGCGAAGGCGAAGGCGAAGGCGAAGGCGAAGGAAGGCGAAGGCGAAGGCGAAGGCGAAGGCGAAGGCGAAGGCGAAGGCGAAGGCGAAGGCGAAGGCGAAGGCGAAGGCGAAGGCGAAGGCGAAGGCGAAGGCGAAGGCGAAGGCGAAGGCGAAGGCGAAGGCGAAGGCGAAGGCGAAGGCGAAGGCGAAGGCGAAGGCGAAGGCGAAGGCGAAGGCGCGAAGGCGAAGGCGAAGGCGAAGGCGAAGGCGAAGGCGAAGGCGAAGGCGAAGGCGAAGGCGAAGGCGAAGGCGGCGAAGGGAAGGCGAAGGCGAAGGCGAGGGCGAGGAGGAGGAGGAGAAGAAGAAGAAGAAACATAACAATAAGTAAAAACAAAGACGACAAAGAAAAAAACCAACAAAATTACAAGATAAACAAAAGAGACAAAGAAGCAAAAGTATAAAAAGCAAGACAACAATATAACAAAAACAACAAATTAAAACAACAACAAAACAAAGCAAAAAAAAAAAAAACTGAATGAAAACAGAAACAACAAAACAAAACAAAAGAACAAAAACAATACAATAAAACAACAAAGCAAAACAACAGAGAAAACAACAACAAAAAAACAACACAAAAACAACCAACAACAAACAACAACACAGCCATCCCTTCCTCCGGTCGCCATGAACACGACAGAGAACATCGGTGGCAAGAACAGTATTTTACTTAGTTGTTCATGACGCTATGTCTGGTTCAAAAGGCCAATTACAACAGCTGTTCATTAATTAGCATCGGACACCTGTGAAGATTCGGTGGTCGGAGGATGTTTGTTTTTTGTTTGCTTGTTTATTTTGTTTATTTTGTTTTGTTTTTATTTGTTTGTTTGTTTTTTGTTTTGTTTTTGCTTGCTTGTTTATTTTTTGTTTTGTTTTTGTTTGTTTGTTTGTTTGTTTTTGTCTGTTTGTTTGTGTTTATTTGTTGGCTTGTTTGTTCTTGTTTTACGGTGTTGTTGGGATGTTTGTTTTCATGTTTTTTTATTTTATTCATTTTCTCCCTTTTCTATCTTTTTGTGTGTTTATCTGTCTCTCTTTCTCTCTCTCTATCTCCTTTTTTTGTCGCTGTTTTTTCCTTTTCTTTTTTTTGTCCCCTATTCTCCTTCCACATTTATCATGCACTATGTTCTTGCTCTTTCTCATCCCGTTTTCTCTTCAATCCTTCGGTCTCTTCCTCTTTCTTCTTCTTCTCTTTCTACCATTCATTGCCCTTTTCTCACTGTAGTCTTCTTTTGTGAAAGGGAGAAAGGGAGAGGGAGAGAGAAGGTGAGGGGAAGAGGGAGAGGAAAGGGGGAAGGGAGAGGGAAAGGGAGAAAGAGAAAGAGGAAGAGGAAAAGGGAGAGGAACGGGGTGAGAAAGAGGAAGAGAAGGAGCAAAGAGGGAGAGGAAGAAAGAAAGAGAGAGGGAATAGGAGGATGGTGAGGCAAAGAGAGAGAGAGAGAGAGAGAGAGAGAGAGAGGGAGAGAGAAAGAGAGAGAGAGAGAGAGAGAGAGAGAGAGAGAGAGAGAGAGAGAGAGAGAGAGAGAGGAGAGAGAGAGAGACAGAGAGAGACAGAAGAGAGAACAGAGAGAGACAGAGAGAGAACAGAAGACAGACAGACAGACAGACAGACAGACAGACAGACAGACAGACAGAAGACAGACAGACAGAACAGACAGATCAGAAAGAGAGAGAGAGAGAGAGAGAGAGAGAGAGAGAGAGAGAGAGAGAGAGAGAGAGAGAGAGAGAGAGAGAGGAGAGAGAAGAGAGAGAGAGAGAGAGAGAGAGACAGACAGACAGACAGAGAGAGAGAGAGACAGAGACAGAGAGAGAGAGAGAGACAGAAGAGAGAGGAGAGAGAGACGAGAGAGAGAGAGAGAGAGAGAAAAAGAGAGAGAAAGAGAGAGAAAAAGGGAGAAAAGAAGAAAAGGGAAGAGAGAAAGAGGGAATGAGAGAATGAGAGAAAGAAAGAATGAGAGAATGAGAGAATGAAGAGATGAGAGAATGAGGAGAGAGAGAACAAGAATAACAAAACCCATTAAAAAAGGTTCTCAATACCTTTTATCCTTTTCGCCATTCACTCTATTTTTCTAATTCCTTTCTCTTTTTACACCCCCTCACCTATCTCTCCTCACCACCTCCTCATCCCCCCCACACCCCCTCAACCCCCCCCACCGCCCCTCAACCCCCCACACGTCCGCCATGACAGCTGCGCGCGAAAGTCTAGTGAAGTCGACGGCAAAGTGCGGCCATCTGTGCTATCAGTGAGATGCAAGGACCTCCCTGACCAGCACTGATTGTTGCCATCGATGCTTCTTTTTAAATTCACGCCTCGTGCCTGTGTTTTTTTTTGTTGCTGATGTGGGTGTGTTTGTAGTTATTTGTTTTGTGTCTTTCCTGAGTGGTTGGGTGTGCCTTTGTTTGCATCTTATTGTTATTACTATTTTTGTTATTGTTACTATCATTATTATTATCTTGAATATTATTGTTATCATCTCTTTTATTACTATTATCATTATTGTTATTATTGGTATTATTGTTATTATTATCATTATTGTTATTTATATTATCGCAGTTAGCATTTTCATTATAATTTCTTTTGTTATCAATTATAGCTTTTATCATTATCAATATTACTAAAACAAGTAATAACAAAAACAAGAACAACAATAATAGTATCAATATTATTATCAATATCATTAGCAATAGCAATAAAGAAAATGATAGTAATAATAATAGTAGTGATAATAATCATAATTTATATAATTACTGTAATGAACACCATTATCATTATCATCATTTTCAAAAGATGCTATTAATAATTCAATGAATAGATTGTCCTTTATATCTGTTTGCTGTCATCAGATACTAAAAAGCGAAGATACTATTGACACTTTGGAATTGAATTCATAACAGATACATCTATAACAAATATCTGAAAATCAGTTTTATCAATTGTCGAAATTCTTTCTAAAAGTCGAAATATAACTGAGGGACTTTGCTTACAACACACACACACACACACACACATACACACACACACACACATACCACACTCTCTCTTCTTCTCTCTCTCACACACACACACGCACACATACACATTCACACACACAGAAACTCGCTCTCTCTCTCTCTCTCTTTTCTCTCTCTCTCACACACATACACGCACACACATACACATTCACACACCACACACACACACACACACACAAACACACTCACACACACATACTCACTCTCACTCACTCTCATTCACTCTCTCTCACACACTTATATGCATATGTACGTATGCATATGTGTGTGTGTGTGCGTGTGTTGTGTGTGTGTGTGTGTGTTTTGTGCGTGCGTGTGTGCGTGTGAGTGAGTATTTCGTGCATGTATGCGTGCGTGTATGCGTGCGTGTGCGTGCGTGTATGCGTGCGTGTGTGCGTGTATGCGTACGTGTATGCGTGCATGTATGCGTGTCCGTGTGTACTTACATGCACAAAACCGCAAACGATAAAAAAGAAATAATTGAAAAAACGAAAAAAAAAATCAATGGACATTTATCGAACCCGATTAAAGTAATTGCCTAACGATTACAAACGGTCCTGAGTGGTTAGGAAGCACAGCTGTAAACAACAACAATTACAATGATTTTCGGCGCGCACTCTCTAATTATGAATTATCTGTAGGGTGTAGTTTGATCTTTGCGAAGCCAATGAAAGCTGCCGACATGTTTGATTTTTCGGCGGCAAAATTTGAAAGACGAATTTTCAAACTTTTCATTTTTTATTCAGTTATCTTTTTTTTCCTGATTCTTCGGTGGACTCCAAAATAATTAAAGATATATTTTAAAACTATTATGTATATTTTCTTTATTTGTTATTTATCATTATGATTTTTCTATTATCATTTCTTAAAAAAGAAAGAAAAAAAATGGTACGCAGAATTGTTGTGGTATTTTTTGGTACTATCTATTTTGTTTTCATTTTGTTATTATATCTTATTCTTATTTTTATGGTATTCTCTTCTGATTATCGGTATTATAATAATTACCAATTTTATACTATGACGCTATTGATATTACTAATATCATTACCATTACAATTTTATTTTATCGTTCTTCATTTTTTATCATTATTCCTTATTCATTCTTTTGTCATTATTCCTTATTCTTTATAAGGAATATAAGTTAAAGAGAGAGAGAGAGATAAAGAGAGGGAAGAGAGAGAAGAAAGAAAGCGAGAGAGAAAGAAATATAATTATAATGAAAGCAAGGCGGGTAGAAATTTGAGAGAAGAGAGAGAGAGAGAGGAGAGAGAGAGAGAGAGAGAGAGAGAGAGAGAGAGAGAGAGAAGAGAGAGAGAGAGAGAGAGAGAGAGAGAGAGAGAGAGAGAGAGAGAGCGAGAGAGAGCGAGAGAGAGAGAGAAGAGAGAGAACGAGAGAGAGAAGAAGAGAGAGAAGAGAGAGAGAAGACGAGAGAACGAAGGAGAGAGAAACGAGAGAGAGAGAGAGAGAGAGAGAGGAGAGAGAGAGAGAGAGAGAAGAGAGAGAAGAGAGAGAGAGAGAGAGAGAGAGAGAGAGAGAGAGAGAGAGAGGAGAGAGAGAGAGCGAGAGGCGAGAGAGAGAGCGAAGAGCGAGAGCGAAGAGAGAGAGCGAGAGCGAGAGCGGGAGAGAGGAGCGAGGCGAAGGAGAGAGAGAGAGAGAGAGAGAGAGAGAGGAGAGAGAGAGAGAGGGAGAGAGGGAGAGAGAGAGAGAGAGAGAGAGAGAGAGAGAGAGAGAGAGAGAGAGAGAGAGAGAGAGAGAGAGAGAGAGAGAGAGAGAGAGAAGAGAGAGAGAGAGAGAGAGAGAGAGAGAGAGAGAGAGAGAGAGAGAGAGAGAGAGAGAGAGAGGAGAGAGAGAGAGAGAGAGAGAGAGAGAGAGAGAGAGAGAGAGAGCGAGAGGAGAGAGAGAGAGAGAGAAGGGAGATGAGAGAGGAAAGAGAGAGAGAGAGAGAGAGAGAGGTAGGAGAGAGAGCGAGAGCGAGAGCGAGCGAGCCGAAGGAGGAGAGAGAGAGCAGAGGGGAGAGAAGTGGTGGGTGGAAGAGTGAGAGAGAGGAGGCGGGAGAGGGAGAAGGGAGAAGGGGAGGAGGGAGAGGAGAGGAGGGAGAGAGGAGAGAAAAAGAGAGAGGAGGAGAAAGAGAGGAAAGAGAG
>NW_020871475.1:32500-33838 GCF_003789085.1 Penaeus vannamei | reverse complement strand
GAGACAGAGAGAGAGAGAGAGAGAGAGAAGAGAGGAGCAGAGGAGAGAGAAAGATCGAGGGAGAGAGAGGGCAGAGCAGCCACGACAGCCTAGACAGCCAGCTAAAGACATACAGACAAAACAACACATAGAAAAAAAATCAAAAAACACAAGATGAGAGAAGAGCTTAGAAAGATACAAACAGATAGAGAGCAAGGGAAAGCAGAATTGAAGAGAAGGAATAAAGCGACAGACACACGGAGATTGAAAGCAGAACAAAGGAGTTATTTGGTGCGGACACTTAGAAAACGCGAAGATATAAGAGAAGCATGATCAAATGCGGAGGAGTTAAGGTGGCTTGAGGCCCTCTTCGCGTAATGGGGGAATCGGGGTGTAATGTGTAGCGCTCGCGGGGCGGAGACACGACAGGGGAAGACGCAAATGGGATAATGATGAGAGGAAATCGTAGGATGGAAAAAGAAATTAATGTAATGGATACGAAGGGAACGAAGAATGAGGACACGAAAAACAAATTCATACTATAAGCGATACATAATAATGAATAATGTAATGATACATAATAAAGTGATCAATTATTAAAGTTAGTAGCCAGTAGTAAGTAGTGTATTATAATGATAACAAAGATTAATCAGTGATAAACAACACAATCATATATAAAGATAGAATATATATATACTATATATATAAGAAGACAATATTACAAAGATTAGAAAATTTGTATAAGTATATGACTTATAATGGAATGAGATATTAATAATACTAGAAATATATCAATTATATATATATAGAAATGTATAGAATATATAGATAGAAATAATAATAACAATAATAAGAAATATTTACTTGATAATGCATGATAATTACCAAAGATAGAAATACTACTACTACTTACCACTAACAACGAACGAAAGACCCCAACAAGACTGCGACCAACGAACGGCGAGAACACCCCCTCCCCCCCCCCCCATCCCCTCCCCACACAGCGGTTATATTAACGGACGCCCCCCGACTCGCAGCGGCCGGCAGCGCAATAAAAACGGAGCGATCCGATCCCAACAATTGGACGCTCGATGGCGGACTACACTTTCCGAAATGGCATCCCACTCGGGCGGAGGAGAATGCAAATAACACACGAATCTGTATAATTATGGCTCGACAGGTCGGTAAAACAATAATGTTATCTTGGGGCCCCCCATCCCCTGGACCTCTCCCTGCACCCCACCCTCTTCTCCTCCCCCTCTCTGCACCCCTTCACGCCCACCCCCTTCCTATACCCCATCCCCTCCCCTACCCCTTCCCTGCACCCCTTACCCCATAAACCCTTCCCCTCCCCCTCCC
>NW_020871475.1:10000-27500 GCF_003789085.1 Penaeus vannamei | reverse complement strand
CTCAGCAGTCATCATCTTGTAGGAAGTTGGGAAGGCTGAGGCTTACAGTGCTACGATTCTTGAAGCGAAAAGAAAGAAAAGACATTTCTGCACTCGTATTTTTGCTAGCTGGCAAACTTTGTGATTGGTAACAATTGCTAGTGAGATGTATATACATATATACATTTTTTTTCTTTCTTTGTCTTGCAATAAAAGGTAAGTGAAAAAACGGGAGTTTCTTTGTGGGAGGTCTTGCGACGATAATAGAGCCTGAAGAGAGAGAGACGGAGAGAGAGAGAGAGGAGAAGATGGAGAGTGAGGAGAGAGAGATGACGAGAGAGAGAGAGAGAGAGATGAGAGAGAGAGAGGGAGAGAGGAGAAGAGAGAGAGATAGAGAGAGAGGAGGGGAGAGGAGAGAGGAGAGAGAGAGAGAGAGAGGGAGAGAGAAGAGAGAGAGAGAGAGAGAGAGATAGCGGAGAAGAAAGCAGGAGAGAGAGAGAGAGAGAGAGAGAGAGAAGAGAGAGAGAGTATTGAGAGAGACTCGAAGATGAGAGACGAGAGAGAGAGAGAGAGAGGAGAGAGAGAGAGAGAGAGAGAGAGAGAGACGAGAGAGAAGAGAGAGAGGAGAGAGAAGAGAGAGAGAAAGAAAGAAAGAGAAGAGAGGGAGAGAGAGAGAGAGACAAACAGACAAACAGACAGACAGAGAGAGAGAGAGAATGAGAGAGCACTTGTGGATTTAGAAAGCAGTCCTTAGCAACATCCTTGCAAGAAGCGATATGACTCGTAGCCTCGCCCTCTACAAGTGTCCGAGTGTCACTCCATACGACGCCTCGAGGGACACCTGACACGGTTTTGTCGAGTCGGCCTCCTCTTCTGGCTCGAGTCTCAGGTCGTGTTGCGCGGAGTGTCTCTGCACGAGTCTGAGCGAGGGGGAGGGGGCTCGCAGTCCCCTCATGTAGTTAGGTGTGTGAGGGGCGGGAGGCGAGGGGGTGGGAGCGAAAGGGGGAGAGGGGAGGGTGAAAGTGAGAAGGAAGGGGGTAAGGGGGATGAGGGCGGCGAAAGGGGGAGGGGGGGTGTGGAGGGGGAAGGGAGGGTGGGAGGGGTGAGGGGCCGTGAGGCGAGAGGAGAGCAAGATCTAAATAAGCATTTATATAGACCTGAGGGAGAAAGGGAGGCGAGAGAGGGGAGGGGGGGGGGGAGGCAGGAGGTGGGATATGGAGAGAGGGGTGGGGGGGGGTTGAGGGGGTAATCCAAATTGCGACATCAACTCAGAGGAAGGAAGATAAAAGGTGAATAAGAAGATAAAGAATGATCAGAAAGTAGAGGAAAGGGGAAGGGGACTAAGAAAATGGAGAGAAGAGGGATTGATGGAGAAGATAAAGGGAAAAAAAAATGAGAATAAGAAATAAGGAAAAGGGGAAAAGTAAAAGATAAGGGACAAGAAAAGGAAGAAAGAAATAGATAAGAATGAAATACGAATAGAATGAGAGATTTAATAAGAACAAGAAAACGAAAATAAGAATTAGGACAAAATGCGATAACAATGATGATAATTATATAAATATTTGATGATGATGGTATGATGACGATGATGATAATAATAACAAATAATAATAAGAGTAAGAGAAGGAATGAATAATTCTCTCTATTTTGTTCAAACAATTTTGACCTAATAACACATACCCTCTTGAGGTACTTTTCCTTCTATATCTGAACCACTCTCCCTCTCTTCTCTCTATCTGTTCTATCTATCTATCTCAATCTCAGTCTCTCCTCTCCCAATCTCTTTCTCTCTCTCTCTCAATCTCATCTCTTCTATATCTCTCTCTCCTCTCTCTCTCCTCTCTCTTCTCCTCTCTCTCTCTCTCTCTCTCTCTTCTATCTCTCTCTCAATCTCTCTCCAATTCTCTCTCTCTTTCTCTCTTCAATCTCATATTATACTCTCCCAATCTCTTTTCTCTCTCTCTCTCTCTCAATCTCATTCTCTCTCTCTCTCTCTCTCTCAATCTCATATTCTCTCTCTCTCTCTCTCTTTTTATTCTCTTTCTCATTCCCCCTCCCTCTCCTCTCCTTCCAGTCTCCTCTCTCTCTCTTCTCCTCTTATTTCATCTCTCCCCTCTCCCCTCTCTCCCTCCAGTCTCCCTCTCTCTCTCCTTCTCCCTCTCCATCTCTCCCCTCTCTCCCTCAACTCCTTCTCCCTCTCTCTCTCTCCTTCCTCCCTCTCTCCCTCCAGTCTCCCTCTCTCTCATTTTCCCTCTCCCTCTCCCCCCCTCTCCCTCTCTCTCTCCTTCTCCCTCTCCATCTCTCCCAGAGAAGATGACATTACCTTATGCTTATTAAGACGATAAAGATCATTCACAATAGCGAAGGTACAGTACTTGTTTCAGAGTAAACAAGACCCCGATATAAGCCCATGGTTACAGCTAACGAGGGTACGTTTCAGAAGCGTTAAAGGAGATCAAGTATTCTTTATACGTCTTTAATATTAAAGCTACTTGTATGAGATCATTTGTTTGCGTGTTTGGATAGTGAAGCGTTCGGATGTTATATATGTGGATATATTTTTTGTTGTGTTAGTTTCATTTCCTGTTGATTAATTTGCGTTTTTTTATTATTTTTTTATTGTTGTTGGATATTATTTATCCGGATTCAGGATCAGTGAAAGGAATTGTCAGTCAAATGTGTAAACATAGTGATAATAGTAATAATAAATCTTAATTCCGGAAACGAAAAAACACAAAGACACAAAAATCTTGCATAATCATTCATATTGATTTATCTATCTATTAATTCATTCATCTATCTTTCTATTTATCTCTTTATTTACCTATCTATTAATCTATTGATCATTACCATTTCTTACGTCAGATGCAAACCCAGTCCATCTCCTTCGTCTCCGTCTCCTTCTACCTTCTCCTTCTCCTCCTCCCTATTTCTCCTCATTTTCTTTTCTCCTTCTCCTCCTCCTCCTCTTCATCGTCGTCCTTCTCCTTTTCCTTTTCCTTCTCCTTCTCCTTCTCCTTCTCCTTACTCTCCTTCTCCTTCTTCTCCTCCTATCTCCTCTCCTCCTCCCTCCTCCTTCTGCTCCTCCTTCTCCTCCTTCCTTCTCCTTATCCTCCTCCTCCCTCTTCCTCCTTCCTCCTCCCTCCCTCCCCCCCCTCTCTCTCTCTTCTCTCTCTCTCTCTCTCTCTCTCTCTCTCTCTCTCTCCTCTCTCTCTCTCTCTCTCCTCTCTCTCTCTCTCTCTCTCCTCTCTCCACCTCTCCTCCTCCTTTCTCTCTCTCCTCTCTCTTCCTCCTTCCTCCTCCTCTTTCCTCTCTCTCTCCAATCCCTCCTTCTCACCTCTCTCCTCCTCTCTCTCTTTCTCTCCTCTCTCTCTCTCCTCTCCTCCTCTCCTCTCTCCTCCTCCTCCCTCTCTCCTCTCCTCCTCTCTCTCCTCCTCCTCCTCCCTCTTCCTCTCCTCCTCCTCTCTCTCTCTCCTCCTCCCTCTCTCCTCCTCCTCCTCCTCCTCTCCTCCCTCCTCTCCTCCTCCTCCTCCTCCTCCTCTCTCTCTATCAAACATCAAAATTTTCCTCGCTGATAAATTCCAAGATATGCAAAAATATCTGCAACATCCTATATCCTATAATTCCCATGAATTTCCCTGATGGCAATGCTATGATATATCACTCCATTTTTATTCAAGATTTAGTAATGATCCATGGCTAATTAAACAGACGAATTGTCGTTGATTATCCCAAAGTCCACCTACATCTATTCTATCTCTTTTATTGAATTGAACTATACATGTCAAGATATGCAATAAACGGATGATTGATCAAAAATTGATGTTTGGTTGACTGATCAATGAGGTTATTTTGCCAATAGATGGAGTGTCTGACTACATGCACTTTTTTCGCACAAAAACAGCCATAAAAATCAACCATAACAACATCAATATCATCGACTATTTTGCTGTGTGTGGGCTGTGTGTGTGTGTCTGTGTGTGTGGTGTGTGTGTGTGTGTGTGTGTGTGTGTGTGTGAGTGTGTGTGTGTGTGTGAGGTGTTGTGAGTGTGGTTGTGTGTGTGTGTGTGTGTGTGTGTGTGTGTGTGTGTGTGTGTGTGTGTGTGTGTGTGTGTGTGTGTGTGTGGCGTTGTGTGTTTGTTGTGGTGCGTGCGTTCGCGTGCATTATCTATTCAGATCTTCATTTATCATTTCGTCAACTTACTTCCTAAGAAAGAACACACCTAACCCAACCTCAGTCTCAACGAACGAGGAAATGAAACCAACATCGCAATGATCAGCCACATTCCGCTCGATCATTTGGAAAATACAAAGGGAAATGAAGACCCTCCATCCAGCGCCAGAGTATGACCTAACAATCTTTACAAAAAAAATACCTCACAACAGCGGCCGTATGACCTTTGCTCATTATCTGAAAATCAGGATGCCTCCGGGCGGGTGTTTCGCAATCGTATTTCGAAAATGATTTTTGGGATTTCGCTTTTGTCTCTCTCTCTCTGTGTCTGTCTGTCGGTCTTTCGTCTTACCGGGTACTCTTGCTCTTGGGGTTCTTTGCTCTCTGACTCTTTCTATGTCTCTCTCTCTGCTTGGTCTCTTCTCTCTGTCTATAGCTCTTTTTTCTTTCTCTTTCTCTCTCTCGCTCACTTTCTCTTTTCTCTCTCTCTGCTGTCTATGCTCTTATTTTTCTTTCTCACTCACTCTCTCTCTCTAGCTCTCTATTGTTATCTCTCTTTCTCTCCTCTCCTTCTAACTTCTCCCTCTCCTCTCTCTCCTCCTCTCCTGCATCTCTCTCTCTCTCTCTCTCTCTCCTCTTCTCTCTCTTCTCTCTCTCTCTCTCCTCTCTCCTCCTCCTCCTCCCTTCTCTCTCCTCTCCCTCCCTCCCTCCCTCTCCTCCTCCCTCCTTCCTCCCTCCTCCGCTCCCTCTCATCTCTCTCTTTTCGCCTCCCCCTCTCCTCTCTCTCTCTCTCTCTTCTTCTTATTACCTGTCTCGTCAGGATGCTTTACTACTTTCATGGGTATAAATCGAATCGAATCCGGATTTTGCTGGCTAAAATCTCTTGATGGCATCTATATGCGTTTGTCGTCTGTCTGTTATATACCCAATTACTAAGATTTTGAATTACATTCTAGCTAGTAATTTAGCCAGGCAACAAACGGATAACGAATGCATAATAGATGATAATGTTAAATTGATAGGATAATGATAGTGAAAATAGTAATTACAATAATAAGATCAACAAATGGTTAATGATATAACAACAAATAATATACGAGTGTAAGAAGGAATATAACAAGGATATCTCTTTATATATCTATTCTCCACAGACCGTGACCCAGATCTTCTGAGCAACTCCCTAAGACCTTCGTTAAGACCTCAATGAACCTTAAGTTTCCGCCACACGCATTACGCGCAAGGAGACTTCGCCGTATTCAGAGAATTCGTTTGAGACGTGAACAGAGGATTGTGTGCACCGCGATCGGTCATGCGTCACAGGATATGGAGACAGGACCTGTGGCGTTTTCTAAATTAAATAAATAAAACAAAAAATAAAAATGTACTCTGGTGTGCAGGAGGAGGAACTGGAGAATTGGAGGGAGAGCACAGGGAGTAGAGTAGGCAGGTAGGGTGAAATTATGCACCTCTTATATATGTGTGTGTGTGTGTGTGTGCTGTTATGTGTGTGTGTGGTGTGTGTGGTGTGTGTGTGTGTGTGTGGTGTTGTGTGGTGTGTGTTTGTGTGTGTGTGTGTGTGTGTGTGTGTGGTGTGTGTGTGTGTGGTGTGTGTGTGTGGTGTGTTTGTGTGTGTTGTATAGTACTGGGTAGCTGGTCTGTTGTGTATCCGAGCACAATGCGACCTTAAAACAAACTACACCTCTCCGAATCCCCCCTCCACACACACACACACCACCCCTCCCTTTTACCCCTCCGCAAGCGCTCGCCCTCCTGCCTTTTTTCCCCTCCCCTCCCTCTTCCCTCTCTCCTCTCCTCCCTTCCTCCTCCCTCCCTTCGACCTGTGAGGCATAAACTTCTTTATTTCCTCTTTAAGCGTTCCTTTATGTATCGACATGTTTGCACCGTAGCTTACCTGCGTACTCGGTCGCAGGTGTCTATGTCAGCTGGGGGGAGGGTGGTCGTGACGGCGCATGGCAAGGGGAAGGCGGGGCTATGGGGGGGTATCATGCTAGGGGAGGATTCGTGGCAGGGCATGGGTGGCATGGGGGTCTGCGGGGTCCGGTGGCCGGGGCATGGGGGGCATGGCAGGGGGAAGGGGTCGTGACAGGGGCAGCGGGGGTGCGTGGTACGGGGAAGGGGGTCCATGAACAGGGGCCATGGCGGGGCATGGCCAGGGGAGGCGGGTCGTGACAGGGGCATGGGGGGCATGGCAAAGGGGAGGGGGGGTCGTGACAGGGGTATGGGAAGCATGGGCAGGGGCAAGGGGGTCGTGACACGGGCATAGGGGGGCATGTCAGGGGGAGGGGAAGGGGAATGGAGAGGGACAGGGAGGGAGGAGGCTGAGAGGTTAGGGGAGAGGGAATCATTTGAAGGGATGTGGGGAGGGAGAAGGAAGGGGTTGGAGGGGGGGGGGCAGGGGGAGAGGGGAGGCGGCTGGAAGGGGCTTTGCAGGGGCTGTGGCAAGAGTAGAGGTAGGGGATTGGAAGGGGCATGGCAGGGGGAGGTGTTGGGGGGTTGGAAGAAGCATGGCAAGTTGAGAAAGAAAAGCCAGAAATGTGTCGCAGGAACACGAGAGAGAGAGAGAGAGAGAAGAGAGAAGAGAGAGAGAGAGAGAGAGAGAGAGAGAGAGAGAGAGAGAGAGAGAGAGAGAGAGAGAGAGAGAGAGAGAGAGAGAGAAGAGAGAGAGAGAGAACACGAGAGAGAGAGAGAGAGAGAGAGAGAATGAGAGAGAGAGAGAGAGAGAGAAGAGAGAGAAAGAGAAAGAGAAAGAGAGAGAGAGAAAAAAAACCCGAATAATTCCATTCACTCAAGGTAAAAAAAAAAAAAAAAAAAAAAAAATAGTCTGCACATTTCTCAAAGGAAACTATTACAAGCTCAACAGGTGCGTCGGGTTTAAAAATTGCCGAACGACCGTTTGTCTAATTTTCCGACCCCTTTAGATGGAAAATTGTATCAAAGGGTAATAAATATTGAAAAACATATGGCACATGAATATCTTTAAAATCCTTTTGAATCGAACGCATGAACAGAATTTCCCTTTCACGGATAGTTCTTTGTGGAATAAATGTTGCCTGTGTTTCCTTTCAGAAAGAAGAATGTATGAATAAATGCATGAATGCGTATATTGTGCAGTGCATAGTGTGTGTGTGTGTGTGTGTGTGTGTGTGTGTGTGTGTGTGTGTGTGTGTGTGTGTGTGTGTGTGTGTGTGTGTGTGTAGTGTGTGTTGTGTGTTGTTGTGTGTGTGTTATGTGTTGTGTTTGTGTGTTTGTGTTATGTATGTTGTGTATGTATGTGTGTTTGTGTGTGTTTGCTTGTGTGTGCGTATTTGCTCGCTCGCGCGCGCGTTTGTGTGCCTGTATGCGTATGTACAAATACATACACAATATCATCACAGCATGTATATACAACCCCCCCCAAAAAAAAAAAAAGGTGTTAATCATGCCCATGACCATGCAACAAAATTCCTCTGTGGGTATTGAGGTCAATGGTCGAAAACCAGCTGTTCACCACCACAGCGGTAGTTCGGTGTGGTCTTCGTCTTCTTCGTCTTGTTTTTACTACATCCCCATTTTCCTAAATTCTATTCCTTCCATCCTTTTTTTTTTTTTTTATTCGTTTCACTTTTCTTCATCTTCGGTTCTTTTCTTTATTTCTTCATCTTCGGTTCTTTTCTTTATTTCTTCATCTTCGGTTCTTTTCTTTATTTCATTCATTTCATCTTTTCTGTCTTGTGTCTAGTTATTACGGCCGACCCAGAACATTCCCCGTAGTAAATGTGTGGCATGTGGCCTTTCGGTTTTCTCAATGAAGGGATCGACGCCTGTCATTGAACAATAGTAGTTGATCATGCTGGAATATCAACAAAAAAAAAAAAATAAAAATAAATAAAATAAAAAGAAAAAAAATAGATAAATAAAAAATAATAATGCTTGGTTTATGTGTTTTATTTACTTGTTTTAACTATTATTCTGTTTAGGGGATAGATCTGTCTCACAATAAATATCTTGAAAATAGAGTTTGGAAAAAATAGTTTTTTTTAATGATCTTTGCACATATTTCTAGTATGTATGCAAGATGCAAAGGCTTGCTTACACGTGAAGCAATGAAATAAACAAAAAGACCAAAAAAAGGCAAACAAAAAAGACATAAGTCAAATAAAAATGACAAAAAACAAACTAAAAGACAAACAGAAAATGCAAACAAAAGGACAAACTAAAAAGACAAAAAAAAAGTAGAAAACAACAAACAACAAAAAAAACATAAAAGTCCCAACACTAAACAAGCTGTTCCTGGTCGTTTGGTTTGTGTGTTTCGACGTATGCAACCATCAACTTGTTTACGATTCGGTCTCATTGCTGTTATAAAGAATCTATAAGGATGATAATGATAACATCATCAACAACAACAAGGATAGTAATGATAATGATAATAATTATGATAATGATAATAAATTTAATAATGGTAATAATCATGGAAATATTAATTACAATAATAATGATCAGAATGATAATAATAATAATATTTACGACTGCAAGTATCATATATAAAGACAGTGTTTGTAGCACCTCGTTGCTGAAAGTATTCGTGACTGAAAAGAAAATAGTATCATCTGTAAGTATTTTTTATGTACGTATAATTTAGGTAGTATGCTACTACATATACCTCTAAAGAAAAAAAAAATAAAAACTTGTTTTGAAAAATAGTGTTTATTTTTTCTCGCTATCTCAGATATAATGTAGAATTATGATACCAGTTCTCAAAAGATCGAGAGGTAAGCTTAAAACACCATAATTAATTTTAGAGAAATCACAATACGAAAGAGCAGCAGCAAGCGCGATGTAACATTGTACTCTGAACAAGGTTTGGTCTTCGGTTTAACTAGTAATTAAACTACACAGACAGCCTGGGGGGGGGGGGGGGTATGCTGAGGATGAAATCTGCAATATAACTTAGGAAGGAAAGCTGGATCACTATATATCACATATGTAATATAACTTATACAGGAAGACTATATCACTGTATATCAGATAGTCATGTATTTGCACCCTTTCTGGTCTGAACGGTGGGAATTCAGATGAACAGATTGCAACAGGAAAACGGAGGGAAGGGCAAGAAAACACGAATATGCCCGAAGGTCTTTTCGCTAATGCTTCGTCATTAGTATTAGCGAAAAGGCTTCGGCATATTCGTGTGTTTTTTTCTTGCCTTCCCTTTTCGTCGTTCCTGTTGAAGATGAACGGTACGTGATCTGGCACTACTTCATACTCTGCAAGGTTTGGTTTTTAGTCTGCTCATGTGTATTATCAGAGAGAGGGGAAGGAGTAGGAGAGAGAGAAAGGCGAGTAGAGATAGAGAGAGAGAGAGAAGAAGAAACCCGCACGACCGACCCGCCGAGAGCGACGAGACGACGACGAGGAGAGAGCAGCAGACCGTAGAGCCAGAGAGAGAGAGACGCAACTACCACAGACGAGACATAGCAAGAAGACGAGAGTCCCGCAGAGAGAGAGAGATGCGAGATGCGACGATGGAGATGGAGATTGGCACGTATGGAAGGATAGCAAGTCAGAATGGAGAGGGATGGAGATGGAGATGGAGATGGAGATGGAGATGGAGATGTGAGATGGAGATGGTAGATCCGGATCGGACCGATGGAGATCGAGACTGGAGGATGCGAACGATGAGATCGCAGCAGATGGAGCATGCTCGAGATGGAGTCACTGGAGAAGAGAGAGAGCATATATCCTGCAAGCATCGCGGATTGGAGATAGAGACACCGACCACAAGGAGCTAACGAGAAGAGATGGAGAGTGAGAGAATAAGAGAGAAATAGAGAGAGAAAGGGGTGGGGGTGAGAGATAGATAGATAGAATAGAAAGAGAAAAATAATGAGAGAGGTGAGAGAGAGAGGGAGAGGGGAGAGTGAGTGAACAATAGATAAATATACATAGAGAACAGAATGAAGAGGGAGAGAGAGATAGATGACACAAAGAAAAGAAAGCAAAAGAAAATTCGAATTCTGATATCGCACTTCGAAAAATAGATACTTAGATGCGTTTTAAGCATATATGCACTTAAAAAAATTTTCCTTTGATTTTCATTTATGTATTTTATGATTAATAAAACAGCTGACGAAGATTATCCCCACCAAAAATATTTTCAGGGCTCAATGACTGCGAGTATTAATTTCCATTATCATATCTATTAACGAAAATGACTATTCCTTCCAAGAGAGAAGACGAGAGAGAGAGAGAGAGGGAGAAGGGAGGAGGGAGAGGGAGAGGAGAGGGAGAGGGAGAGGCGAGAGGAAGAGAGAGAGAGAGAGAGAGAGAGAGAGCGCACAGAGGTGCCGCAAGGGATGGAGGAAAGGAGTGATCGTAAGATATGAATCGGGATGAGAGAGATGGACGAGAGAAGAATGTAGAGGCAGAGGAAGTCCGCAGATCCAGATGCGAGGTGAGTGAATAGAGAGCCAGGGGATTGGTGAATTAGCCGAGAGAGACGGTTATTAAGGAGAGAACGCGTCTAGAAGGAGAAGAAGAAGAGAAAGAGAAGAGAAGAAGAGAAAGGGGAGAGAGAGAGAGTGTGAGAGAGAGAAGTTAGTCGAGTGACGTGCGATAGGCAGAGGGGAGAGCGCGCGGCTAGTAGTGTTAAGACCCCGACTTGCAGGGCCGCTCTAACAACTAGCGCCGCGTCGTTGTTTTCCTTCGTTTCTTATTATTGCCTGCGGGAAGCGCACAGTCGGTTGAGCTAGCTAGTCATCAATACGCGCGTGCGCCACGACGGTCCTCGGCAGGCAGGTGGTATTTGTACCGTGGTATGGTTAGACGCTCGTCTGAGCGATGACAGAAGAACAAGGTAGGATCACTAGTTACTATATTGTGAGGTCACATTGAAATGGATCGCATGCCCCCGCCAGACCTTGCCATCGTAGGAAAGTGTCGCCGAATAAGCGGCTCCGCGAATTAGGGGTGCCTGGTCCACTCGCTCCAGACACATAAGTGGAAGCAATAAAGAATAAAAGAAAAAGTAGCAAATGCTTTTGTAGCTTCTCATACTTTAGTCCTACGCCTTTATCTACAGGGGGATCAGATTCTATATCCCATCTCTGGTTTCTTAGTGGTGCGTAGCCGGGGACTCACTTCCATCCATTGACCAGTATCTCCTATTTATTGGCGCTCTGTCTCTATTCTCTACTTTCTCCTCCTCCTCATGCCTCCTCCTCCGTCAGCTTCTCAGGTCGCTTAATTTATGTTATCAGCTCGTGTCCCGGATCACCTTGTTCGGCCGCATTCGGTCATGTCGCCCACAGGACTAGTTTTAGTAAGGCTGCCCTGTCTCCGGGACGGATTTCAGGATCATCACATACCCGAACGATCGATTTATGTCCCACCTGCACCTCGCCTTGGTTCGTACTACGAGGGACCTTCCTTCTCGTCTCTTCTCGCTCCTCTCCAAACTACCCATACCCCGTGAAAGTCACGGTAGTATGGTATCGGTGAACAAGTAGGCATTAAAGAGGAGATGGTAAATATCTAAGTCTTTGAGGTGAATTGAGCGGGCTACGTTCCGCGTGGGTGTCCTCCACATTGCTCGTTAGCCCTTTCTCCTTCCTTCGCTCCTCCTCTTTCCTTTGCCTCTGGCACTGGCTGCTTTCTACATCTCTCTAACCTTCCTCCTCTGATAGAGCTTGTGTGATCTGCACTCAGTGCCACTTTTTATTTTCTCCATTTCGTCCTTTACTCCAGTGTTATCACCGCTTCTTGGGAACGTGCGAGAAGTAATTCACTCCCTCTTTTCTTCCAGTTTTCCCTTTGCCCCTTCTCTCGTGCAACGTCTCCCAATCTCTTTGCATCGTGCTGCCTCATGCCTATCGACTGTTCCATCCCAGCTTTCCGGGCGCCGTTCTATATCCACTTCCTTTTTCGTTCTCCTCGCCTTCCTTTTCCTTCTCTTTTCCCCTCTTCTATGTACGTCGGCTCTCGTATTTCCCTCCCCTCCTTCATCTTCTTCATTCGGTCTCCCATTCCATTAGGGTGTTTCCAGCACGAATCCATCTCCTCGCGGGTTTTCCGCGCCCCCGCGTACGAGCTTGTGGTATTTATCGTTCGGAGTGGTCTGATATACTCAGCGCTCCACTTTCAGATGCTCACCCTTTCCCCTGGTTGATCGCCCCTCCTCTATTCACTTCTTCCCCCCCTATCCCTACATAAATAATAATAAAAAAAAAAAAAAAATTTCGCACCTCCTCCGTCCCTGCGTCCTCCCAAAAAAAAACAAAAAATAAATAAAAACAAATAAAAAAAAAAAAAAAAAAAAAAAGAAAAAATAAATAAAAAAAAAAAATATAAATTAAAAAAAAAAAAAAAACAATAATAAAAAAAAAACAAGACACAAAAAAAAAAAAAATAAAAAAAATCTTTCTCCAAATAAAAAAAAAATATAAAAAATCCCGCCTTTCTTTTCCTCCTCCGGTCCCCTCTCCCTCCCTTTTCCCCTTTCTCCGATCCCCCTCCCCCTCCTTCATCCCTGTATATCCCCCTCCCTCCTCCCCCGTCGCTCCCCTTTTCCCCATCGTTCGTCCCCCCGTCTCTCCTTTCCTTTCCCCGTCTCGCTCCCCTTTCTGTCCCCCCTAGATCCCCTTTCCTCTCCTCTGTTGTCTCCTCCTCTAGCCCCATTCACACCTTCATCCCTTTCCTCCTTTCGTTTTCTCTCTACCCCAACGCACAAAATTTCTGATGTTCATGGTAAATCAGGGATTGCGATCCTTATCACAAGTACGTAGACATTTATGTTATTGGGGATGGTTTTGGCATGTATCCACGCGCCTCCCGCCCATACACCTCCTGCTATCCTTCTCTCCACATGGTTGTGTTCTCCCCGTCCCCTTCTCCACCTATCCTTCTCCCACAGCCCTCGCGCGACACCAAACTGTATCGCAATATTGCATAGAAACTAGTACACTGAGCCTTGATTGTAGTTCCTCCGAGACAACTGCCTACACCATACATGTGTTAGAGCGCCTACGCCTCGTGCATAGAATTACGTATCCATTGATACGGTCTATCAGTCGAGAACTTCTGGGCGACTTCGGTGTCACACTCTTTGACCTAGGACATCTTGCATCGAATGCCATTAATTATCTTCGGACAACTCAGATTCAACAAAACGCGACCCGGACTCATACATGGCATGTCCAAGCTAGAAGTGTACTGAAAGACACCAGTACCACCACATATTGTACGACCCCACGTTCCTTCCTCCTCCTTTTCCGCCCACACCCGTCCCACCCTTCCCCTTCCCCCTCCTTCTCTCTCTCCAACCGCCCTCAACTTCCCCCTATCCTTCTCTCTCTCCGCTCCACTAAACCCCACCCTCCTTCCTTGCCCTTCTTCCTCCCTCCTCCTGTGCCTCCCCCCTCCTTCCCTCCTTCTCCCACAATGTCAATACATCCTCAGCAACCACCTCCATCTCCCTCTTCGCCCTCATCACTGTTCGCCTGAAGGATTCTCGGACGCTCGTCTCATATAAATAATTCGCTCAGATGCCTCAACCGACGGTGAAGTGTCTAATGGAGCGCCCGTAATGGAATGAATATTATTATTCTAAATAGGTCTTTCTGAATTTATATCTGTATAAAAGATTGATGATCAGAGAATGGATGAAGAGGCATAAGTGGTATCATCTAAAAAAGAAGAAAAAAAAGAATAGCATTATTATTCTAAATAGGGTTTCTGATTTATATATATATATAAAAAGATGATGGATAAGAGAATGATTAAGAGATGATAAAGTCAGTCATCTTAAAAAGAAGAAGAGAGAGAAAAAAAAATGAATGTATCTGCGATTTTCTTTCTATTTTCTTCTTCTTCATGCTTCTTTTCTTCTTCTTCTTCTTCTTCGCTGAGATTGTTGAGTTAATTTTGACTTGGTCTGACCGCTTCTTCTGCTTCCGTGAGACAGTGTTTCTCGAGTCTGGAAAGAAAGAGAAAGAGAAAGGAAAGAGATTTGGCGTTTTGGTTTTATGGTGGCATGCGTTATGACTCCCCAGATGCAACGTATGAATGTATAATGTATATTGTACATGTATATATGTGTGTGTGTATATGCTTATATATATATATATATATATTATATATATATATATATATAATATATATATATATATATATCTTATATATATATATTTATATATATTATATATATATATATATATATATTATATATAATATAAGTATATATATATATATATATAACTAATATACATATAATATAGAAATAAGAGAAACAGAAGAACAAGAGCGAAACAGCTACACAGACAAGCAACAGAGAAAGAAGAGAGAGAAAAGAGAGAGGAAGCGAGAAGGTCAGCCAGAGAGGTCGGCGCTTGGAGGCGGCGGCAGGGAGTCTGACCTGAAATGGGGCTCAGCGTCGGGTCAACAGGCCGCCAGACAGCCATTGACACTTGATTAGGTTGTGACAGTTTGTTTGACACGGGCGGAGTGTGAGACGCGTCCCTACTTCTCCTCCTCCCTTACATCATCTTTCCTCCTCCTCTCTCCCCTAATTATCTCTTCACTCCTCCTCTTTCCCTTCCCACTAATACATCACCTCTTCCTCTCCTCCTCTTTCTCCCTACATCATTTCTTTCTCCTCCTGACTCCTCTCCTTCCATACATCACCGTCTTCTCCTCCTCCCTCTCCCTACATACTCTTCCTCCTCCTCCTCCTCCTCTCCTCCCCCCCCTTTACATCAAAAAAAAACCCCTCTTTCCCCCTTTTCCCCTCCCATCCTCCCTTTCCTCATACATCACCTCTCTTCTTCCTCCCCTCCTCCTCCCGCATACATCACCTACTCTTCCTCGCTCCTCTTCTTCTTTTTCCCTCTCTCCCGCCTCTCCTTCCAACTACCCACTTCCTAGCTTTTCTTACCCTCCTCTGATTCATCCTCATCTTTATATTTGTCTAATTCTCTTCTCTTCTCCTTCCTCCTTCGTTTTCAATTCTCTCTTAACGTTCCCCCGCGTTTTAATTTTCTATATTCTCTTTCTTCTTCTCCTTTTCGTTTTTCTAATTCTTTCCTCTTACGTCTCTCTCTTCGTTTTAATTTTTAATTCGTGCCTACTCCTTCTTCGTTTTCCCTAATTATTTTATTTCATATCTCCGCTTTCCTCTTCCCTTTCTTACGTCGTCCCATCGAGCTGTCTTCCCTTTTACTCTCTTTTAATTTCCTCTTCCTACTTCATTTCCAATCTTTCACACTTAATCTTTTTCCCTCCTTCCCTTCCTCTTTCCCTAAACTCTTTTTTCCTGTCGCACTTCCTCTTTCATCATCCTTCACTTTGTCTGCTTCCTTCANCCCTCCTTCCTTCCCTCCTTTCTTCCTCCTTCCTCCCCCCCTCCTTCCCTGCCTTCTCCCAAACACCCTTCCACCTCCTCTCCCTCTTTCAGCCCTCGCAACCTGTATCGCCTGAAGGGATTTCTCGGACCTCGCTCTCACTTACTACAATAATTCGCTTCAGATCCTCAACCGACGTTGTGAAGGCTGTCTAATGGACCCCAGCTTAGTCAAGTCATATGGACATTAATATTATTATTCTAAATAGGGTCTTTACTTGAATTTTTATTTTTAATTTTTTTCTTGTAATAAAAAAGATGATGATAGAGAATGATGAAGAGGCAATAAGTTGACATCTAAAAAAAGAAGAAAAAAAAAAGAACATTATTATCTTTTAATTAGGGTTTTCTGATCTATATATGATATTTAAAAAGATGATGATAGATGACTTATAAAGAGATGATAAGTCAGTCCACTTAAAAGAGAGAAACGAGAGAGAAAAAAAAAAATGAAGTATCTCCGATTTCTTTCTATTTTCTCTTCTTATCTGTCTTCTTCTTCTTCTTCTTCTTCTTCCCTGAGATTTCGCTTGAGTATAATTTGACTCTGCGTCTGACCGCTTCTTCTGCTTCCGGTGAGACAGTGTTCTCGAGTTTCTGGAAAGATTAAGAGAAAGAGAAAGAGAAAGAGATTGGCGTTTTGGTTTATGGTGTGGCATGCTTAGACTCCCCAGGATGCACTGTATGGAATGTAATATGTATAGTACATGTATATAGAACTGCATATGTGTGTGTGAATATGCTATATAATACTATATATATATATATATATATATATATATATAATATATAATATATATATATATATAATATATATATTATTATATATATATAATATAAGAATATATAAACTATATATATATATATATATATATATAATATAATATATATACATATCCATCATATATATAAGAATAAAGAAACGAAAGAAAGAACAAGAAGAAAACAGCTAACACAGGACAAGCGACAGAGAAAAAGACGTATGACGAAGAGAAAAGGAGAGAAGAGCGAGACGGTCAAGGCCGGATGGTCGGCGCTTGGAGGCGGCGCAGGGTAAGTCTGACCTGAAAAATGGGCTCAGCCCGGTCGTGCCAACAGGCGGCCAGACAGCCATTGACACTTGATGTAGGTTGTGACAGTTTTTTTGACACGGCGAACTGTAGTGAGACGCGTCCCCTACTTCCCTCCCTCCCTTACATCATCTCTTCCTCCTCTCTTCCCTCCCCTTACATTATCTTCTTCCTCCTCCTCTTCACTCCCCCCTACATCACCTCTACCTCCCCTCCTCCTTTCTCCCGTACATCATTTCTTTTCTCCCTCCTCCTCCTGCTTCGCCTTCCATACCATCAACCTCTTCCTTCCTCCTCCCTCCCCCCCCACCAACCCCCCACCGCCCCTCCCGCCCACCGCCCCGCCCGCCCGCTCGCCTCCTCCACCCACCAGCGGCCCCCCTACGCTCCCACGACACTACCCGACTCCCCCCCCCCTACGCCCAGCTCTGCCCGACTCAACCCCCACCCCCCACTCCCCTACATCACCTCTTCCTCCTCCTCCGTCCCTCCTCCTCCCGGCCTGAACATCTTTCAAACCCTCGTTTCCTCCTCCTCCTCTTCCTCTCTACATCACCTCTTCTTCCTCTCCTCCTCCTCCCCCAACATCACCTTCTTTCCTCCTCCTCTTCTTCTTTCCTCTCTCCCGCCTCTCCTTCCAACTCCAATTCTAGCTTTCTTTACGACCTCCTCTGAATTCATCTCATCCTTTATTATTTCTAATCTCTTTCTCCTTCTCCTCTCCTTCGTTTTTCTAATTCTCTCTTTTTACGCTTCCCCGTTTTATTCTATTCCCTCTTTCTCCTTCTCCTTCGTTTTCTAATTCTCTCTTTCTCCTTCGTTTTATTTTTAATTTCTCTAATCCTTCTTTCGTTTTCTAATTCTTTTATTTCGTATCTC
>NW_020871473.1:0-14280 GCF_003789085.1 Penaeus vannamei | reverse complement strand
TTTTTTTTCTCTCTCTCTCTATCCCTCTTTCATTTATTCTGTAATAATCTTCAACTTTTTTTCTCTCTCTCTCTCTATCCCTGTATCCCTCTTTCATTTATTCTGTAATAATCTTTAACTTTTTTTTTCTCTCTCTCTCTCTCTCTATCCCTCTTTCATTTATTCTGTAATAATCTTTGTTTTCTCTCTCTCTCTCTCTCTCTCTCTCTCTCTCTCTCTCTCTCTCTCATTTATTTTGTAATAATCTTCAACTTTTTTTTCTCTATCTCTATCCCTCTTTCATTTATTCTGTAATAATCTTTAACTGTTTTTTTTTTCTCTCTCTCTCTATCTCTTTCCCCCTTCCTCTTCCCCTTACTTTCCTCTCGCCTCACTTCCCTCTTCCTCCCCCCCCCCCTCTCTCTCTCTCTCTCTCTCTCTCTCTCCGCCTCGAAGTGTCCCACAGAATCACATTTCTTTCTCACACTTTCTACCGAACCTCGCGGTGCATTACGTCACGGAAGCAATTGAACATCTGGGCGAGGCGCCGTTTCTTCTTCCGGGGCGAACAAAAACAATAACAAACGAACAAACAGAGAAAAAAAAGAAAAGAAGGGAAAGGGAAGGAAAGAGAAAGAATGAAATGAAAAGAAAAAATGAAAGAGAAAGAAAGAAATGAAAAACCGGGGCGAACAAAAACAATAACAAACGAACAAACAAACGAAAAAAAAAGAAAAAAAGGGAAAGGGATGGAAAGAGAAAGATTGAAATGAAAAGTGAAAGAAAGAAATGAAATGAAAAGAAAAGAAAAACCGGGGCGAACAAAAACAATAACAAACGAACAAACAAACGAAAAAAAAGAAAAAAAGGGAAAGGGGAAGGAACGAGAAAGGAAGAA
Organism: Penaeus vannamei; assembly: GCF_003789085.1. Taxonomy (NCBI): domain Eukaryota; kingdom Metazoa; phylum Arthropoda; class Malacostraca; order Decapoda; family Penaeidae; genus Penaeus; species Penaeus vannamei. The sequence goes on along the minus strand of NW_020871473.1, from coordinate 13,403 downwards.
ATGAAAAGAGAAAGAAAGAAATGAAAAGAAAAGAAAGGAAAAACCGGGGCGAATAAAAAGAATAACAAACGAACAAACAAACTCCCCCCCCCCAAAAAAAAGGAAAGGGAAGGAAAGAGAAAGAAAGAAATGAAAAGAAAAGAAAGAAAGAAAAATAAAACAGAATAAGATAAAATAAGAAAGAAAAGAATAGAAAGAAAAAAAAACGAAAAAAATGAGAAATGTATAAAGAGATATCAATTAAATGTTAATTAAAACTTGATCTAACCGCATCTATCTCTTCGCATATTTGACAAAATTCGATGAATCTACCTTTTTTTTTTCCTTTTTTAAACACTCTTATGCAAAATCTGCTTCGATTGCGATAAAGGCTGGATTTCCTTCGTTAAATCCTCCTAGTTATTTCTCTCACTTATCGGTCGATTTAGATAATATCTTAACTGGATCTTCCCTTCGTGAACTTCAAAGACTTCCGGTCGGGTTTTTTCATTAGGATCTGAGGCCGAACCAGATCACGATCGGAAATTAGAAATTCATTTTGTAATAATCTTCAACTCTTTTTTTTTTTCTCTCTCTCTCTATCCCTCTTTCATTTATTCTGTAANGGGTGGGGAGGGAGTGGAGTGGGTGGGGGAGGGGGTGTGTGGGTGGGTGAAGGGTGAGAGGGTGGAGGGTGGAGGGTGAGGTGGTGGTGTGAAAGGCGAGGGGGGGAAAGTATCCGTTTCTTGTTTCTACTTTTTTTTTTTAGATTTTTTTTTTTGTTTGATTCTGTCTCTGTTTCTTTCTCTTTTGATATTTTCTTTATATTTTGTTGTTTCTGTTTTGTATGTATATTTCTATGTCTTTCTCTATCTGTTTCTGTCCTCTATTCTCTCCTCTCTCCTTCCCCCCCCCCTCTCTCTTTCCGTCCTTCTTCCCTCTCTCTCTCTCCCTCCTTTCATTCTCCCATTAAATCTTTCTCTCTCTCCTCCTCTCCTTCTCCTTCCCCCCTCCTCCTCTTCCCCCCTTCCCCCCTCTCTCTCTCTTCCCCTTTCCCTCTCCCTCTCCTTCTATTTATCTCTCTCTCTCCCCCTCTCTCCTATTACGCTGCATAGATTTTATAGCATGAAAAAGATTGGATTTTCGCCGCTGCATCTTCAAGCCCATTCACTCTCCTTGACCGAAAAATCACTTTGGAAAACAATCCTTCTCCAAAATGGTGTTCATTGTGTCATGTGTCATGTGTCTGCTGGCATCTACTTTGTCCACGCTTCGCTTTGTTAAAGAAAAATAAATGTTGTTTATGTCTTTATTGCAGTTTTCTTACGCTGGGGAATTTTTTTTTACAATTTTTTATAACAAATTGGATTTTTTTTATTCATATTTTTCCTTTTTTTTGTTTATTTTTTATTTACGTTTTTTCATAACAATTTCATATTCTTTTTTTTTCAGTACTGTGGGAATTTTTCCTTTTTATCTTTACTTTCTCCAATCTCATTTATTGGAAGAAAGTGAAGATCATTGATGATGATTAATGCGTGGGAGCGTGTGTGCGCGTGTATCAGTATGCCTGTACACGCACACATACACACCAGCCACAACAACACACACACACACACAAACACACAAACACCCAACAAACAACACACACACAACAACACACACACACACACACACACACACAAACACACACACACACACAGCACAAAGCCATACACAACACACACACAACACCACACAAACATACACACAAACACACACACGCACGCACACACACTATCTGTATACATATCCATATATCACCATTGACGTTCACTACGTTATACACATTTACACATTATCTACACAAAACACACATCAATGAATAAACACACAAAAAATGATTTACATACACAATCATTATTGCAAAATCCAAACACGTATTAAGGAAGTGTTAAAGATAATTGTAAAATACTGTAAGATATTCTAATTGATTCCATCTTCAGTGACACTTGCGCGACCTTCAAGCATCAAAAACTTTATCTCTTTATTATGTGAGAAAAAAAGTTACTTAATAGAATCTTAATTGTTAATGAGCATTCCCTCATTAGTCTGGCACTTGTGTGTATTCATGAATAATGATAATTACAACAACAACTGCAATAACAAGAACAGAAATGAAAACAACAATAATAATGATAACGATGATGGTGATGATAATGATAATGATAATGATAATGATAATGATGATTATGATAATGATGATGATAATTGATAGTGATGATAATAATAATGATGATAATGATGATAATGATGATGAGGCAGATAATGATAATGATGGTAATGATAATGATGATGATGATAATAATAATGGTAGTAATGATAATGATGAGATAATATTACTGATAAATGATGATAATGACAATGAATAATGATGATGATGATAATAATAACGATAATGATGATAATGATAAAAACTATGACCATGGCTGTATTTCTCAAAGTTGTCCTTACGTCACTAAACATTTGCTGCATTAAAGAACATTCAAATATCTAAATGACTACAATAAACATACACCGCTTATTGGCGTTAAATTTTTGGCTCGCGTATTTTAAGATATAAAATGAAATATTTAATAGCCTTTTGGTACAGTTTTATTTTTTTTTTTTTATCTTTTATTATTTTTTTTTTTTTTTTTTTTTTTTTTTTTGCTAATATCAGGAATGAGAAAATAATGTGTGGAAGTTGTGGTGAAAGGGATGGGGGGGGGGGAGGGGGGGATTTCGTGTATGTGTGTGTGTGTTTATGTTTGTCTGGTTGTGTTAGTATATGCATACTCTCCCTGTGTTTGTCTGGCTCTCTGTCTGTCTGTCGTCTCCTCTATCTCTATCTTCTCTCTCTTTTTCCCTCCTTTTCCCTCGCTCTCTATCTTTCTCTCCTCTCTCTCTTTATTATCTTTTCCTATCGTCTCTCTCTCCTCTCTAACCTCTCTCTGTATTCTCTCTCCTCTCTCTCTATCTATCTCTCTCTCCTCTATCTATCTATCTATCTTCCCCTCCCGTCCTCTCTCTCTCTCTCTCTTCTCTCTCTATCTATCTATCTCCCCCTCTCCTCTCTCTCTCTCTCTCTCTCTCTCCCCGTCCGTCTCTCTCTCGTCTCTCTCTATCTTCCCCTCCGTCCTCTCTCTCCTCTATCTCTCCTCTCGCTTTCTCTCCCTCTCTCTCTCTCTCTCTCCTCTCTCCTTCCCTCTCCCCTCCCTCCCACTCTCTCTCCACGCATATATCCTCCCCCCGTGCCTCATGTATCAAAAAAAAAGGTAAATACTAGCGTGCCTCTGTGTACGGGACAGCCAGGTACCCTTTCGCTGCCTCATTCCCCGCCACCTTTGTGAATGAAAATTGTTGTTGCGTCATCACGCGGCGGGCGAGGAGCGATGTCGGGACCCTCGCAGACCGGCCTTGAAGAGCCGCCGACCGGATAAGAGATCGTTGTTGTTTACAGGGGGTTTCAGGATGGGTGTATCTGGACTTCGCCTATTAAAAAAAAAAAAAAAAAAAAAAAAAGAGAGAGAGAGAAAAAAAATAATAAATAAGTAAATGAAAAAAGGAAAAGAAACGTGTATCAAAGAAGAACAAGGCAGAAAGAGAGAGAGAGAGAATTTTTTTTTTATCGAAGAAAAAAGAAACAAAAGAAAACATAGAAATGTTAACTGAAAAAGCATTCCACTGCATACAAAAACAAAAAACATTATAATGATTACTGAAAAAAATTTACAAAAAAAAAAATAAGTACTGAAAAAAAATCATGTGTACTAAAAAAAGAAAAAAAAAAAAAAGTTATTATATGCAATAAGATAAAACTTATGAAGTGCACTGGACTGTCATAAGATTCATTACATTTAACCTGTTTTGGTCCGGCTTCCTTCACGTGAAAAAAAACATTTGTTGATTAGGAAACCAAGTTTGGAAATAATAAATGATAATGTGATTGATTTTTAAGTAATAAGATTGGTGTATTAATATCTCATTAAATGTTGCATGATAGGAGAGGACATTTAGATTATGAGGAAGAAGAAGGAGAAGAAGAAAAAGGAGAAGAGGTGATAGAAGAAATAGAAAGAAGAAGAAAAGGAGGAGGAGGAGGAGGTAGGAGAAGAAGTTGTAAAAGATTATATAAGATAAGAGGGAGGCAGAAGAAAATGTGGAAGATGAAGAAGTATACAAGAAGAAAAAGAAAAAAAAGAAGAGGTAGAAAAAGAAGGAGAAGAAGAATAAAAATCTACTTCTCTCCGTTTAAAAAAAAAAAAAAAAAGCTTTAGGATGACGAACGCTCAAAACCAACTGCTCTACTTATGTTGTCTTCCTAACCCCCCATCTTCCTTCCCCCTCCCCCCCCCCTCCCCCTCCCTCCCTCCCCCCCTACGCATCTCTCACCTCCGAAATAATTGCCTCGTATCCCCTTCCTGTGTCGCTCGTGATGAATAGTTTATCTCCCGCTTTTTATAATAGCTTTCGTTTTAAATTCATTCCTTTAGGGAGGAAGAAAGAGAAGAAAAAAAAAGAAGGGATAACGATAAATGATCGAGCCTCCTTCTCATAATTATTCCCCTTGTTGTAAAATAGCCATAAATTAAAGGATAGGCCGCTGTTACCAAGATGGTGTACTTCCGTAGCCCCTTTGGTGACGTCATCTGGCGGTCGAGATGGCGGGATTTTAAAAAGGATCGCGCCCGCCACTTCCCCAAAACCATAACAGAAAAAAAGGAACAGAGAAGAGGAAGAAAAAAAAAAGGAAAGAGGAAGAAAAAAAAGAAAAAGAAAAAAAATATAGGGGCAGCGGCTCCTTATTTAGTGACGTAATCAGTGACGGTTATACTTCATTTTGAATCCTGCGTGGTAATAGATACGTGTTTTTACTTTTATTTATTTTTTTACTTATTTTTTATATATATGATCGCTTGGGTTCTGTCCGTTTATATAAGTTTGAGATCATATGACAAACAAATATAACAACCTTGATAGAAAAAAATGTAGGCTTATGAGTTTAAATGAATTTGAAAATGACACGTAGGAGAAATCGAAAAGAGAATTAAGTATATTAATTAACAAATATAATTGAGATAGAGAGGTAGAGAGATAGTGAGAGACTGGTAGACTATAAAAGAGAGAGAAGAAGGGAGATAGATAGATAGATAGAGAGAGAGAGAGAGAAAGAGAGAGAGAGAGTGAAAGTAAAAAGAAAGAAAGAGAGAAGAGAAAATAAAGAAAGAAAGAAAAAAAAAAAAAAGACAAGAAAGAGACAGAGAGAGAGACAGAGAAAAGAAAGAAAGAAAAAAAAATAGAGAGAGAGAAGCGAAAGGCAGTCAACCTGGGCGGTCACCCCATGGAGACCCCTTCAGCCCCCCCCCTTCACCCCCTTCACCCCCCCCCACTCACCCCCTCCATTACCCCCCCCCCCCACCAAGAGGTCACTTTAAGGAAACTCGAAGATCTTTCCGGAAAAACCGATTCTTTTCCGGTCTTTCCATTTTGACGGTTATTCCCGGCGCGCGAGAATAGGGACGCGGCTTGGTTTTTGTTTGTTTGTTTGTTTCGTCTCGTTGTCATTGATACTCGATTTTTATGTTATCGATTTGATAATGATGATAATAGATAATGATAAGATGTAATGATTGATGATAAGATTGTGATTGATAATTGATTTATGATAAATTAGTATTTAATAATTATTAATTGATTTTATTGATGAGTGATAGTAATAGTAATGCATAAGCAACAACAATGATGATCTAAGTATATGATAAAAAAAGAAGAAGGGAAAATAGAAAACATCCTTTCCTTCTTTCTTTTCTCTTCTCATCTCTCTCTTCTCTCTCTCTCTCCCTCTCTCTCCTCCTCTCTCCTCTCTCTCTTCTCTCTCTCTCTCTCTCTCGTCTCTCTCTTCTGTCTCTCCTCCCTCCCCCTTCCCTCCTCCCCTCCTCCCCTCCCTCCTCCCTCCCTCCCTCCCTCCTTCACTTCCTTCCCTCCCCTCCTTGCCTTCCCTCCCTCCCTCCCTCCCTCCCCCTCTCCCTCTCTCCCCTCCCTCTCCCACCTCCCCCACTCTCCACCTCCCCTCCTTTCCTCCTCTTCCCTCTCTCTCTCTCTCTCTTTCTCTCTCTCTCTCTCTCTCTCTCTCCTCTCTCTCTCCTCTCTCTCTCTCTCTCTCTCTTCTCTCTCTCTATTCTCTCTACTCTCCTCTCTCTCTCTCTCTCCTCTTCTCTCTCTCTCTCTCTTAACGTCGGCCCGAGTTAGAAATTAGTCATTAACCATTCTGGCCTTCTTCGGTCTCTCGCCTTAGCGATGCATGTATCGCTTCCACCGATCGCCAAGCCGACACTTACAGCTCTATAGCCCCGACACCTCCGATACCGAACTCATCATCTGTCGGGGTAGCTAAGTGCTCTTCGATTCGACATCCGGACGGGAGCCTCTCGCGCCGCCTCAGCGATACACCAGGCTACACCGTATCCGTCTCATGGGGCATGGGATCGTTACGAGCTGGTTCTTGCGACACCTTCCTTCCCGTCTCTCCCCTCTCCCCTCTCCCTCTTCTTCTCCCTTCCTGTCTTTTCTGTCCCTCGGTTTGGTGTTTCCTATCCCTGTTTCTCTCCCCAGGTGCCTTCCTTCCCCGTTCTGTCTCCCCCTAATGGCCTCTCCCTCCCTTGTCTCCCCCTACATGGCCCTCTCCTCCCCTTGCTCCCCTACTGCCCTCTCCTTCCCCTTGTCTCCCCTACCTGGCCCTCCCCTTCCCCGTCTTCCCCCACATGGCCCTCCTCTGTCGTATCTCCCCCACATTGGCCCTCTCTCCCCCTTACATGGCCCTCTCCTGTCCTTCCCCCCACATACCTCCCCGACTGTCTCCCACATATCACTCCCTACCCCCCTCCCCCTACCCCCCGCCGAGCGCGCGACATGGTGGCCTACGCGTCAGTGGGTCGGTTGGGGGGGGAGGGGGGGGTAGGGAGGCGGATGAGAGGTTATGTTGGGTTGGGGGGGGATGGGAGGGGTATGTGGGGATGGGAAAAAGGGGTGGCGGGGGATGGGGAGGGGAGCGCTGTTGGGGATCGGTTTGATGGGAAGAGGAGCGGCAGAGTGTAATCACGGGAAGAGAGAGGGGGAAGGGGAGGAGGAGGAAAAAAGAAGAGGTCCAATCCGTGCTGGGGTGAAGGAGCAGGTGAGGGTGAAGTTGTTGGGTAAGGAGCAGGACAGGTGGAGGGGGTGCGGCGAGGACGCAGGGAAGGGGGTATCAAGGGACGGAATTCGGGGAAAGCGTTTAGCAGCCCAAAGGGAGGAGAGGTAAGGGAAGAGACTAAGGGAGGAAGGGGAAAAGAAGAGAAAAGGAAATGAGGAAGAGGCAATAGGCTGTCTTAATCTTCCTTGATATAACTTGCCAGTGACCTATTTCCTTGACCTTATAGGAAAATCCGTTTTTTTCCCTTATTCATTTCTGGTTTTATTTTTTTCTATTCATTTCTCTTTATCTTATTTTACCTCATGTGATGCCATGCCATACCATTTTTTCTCTTATCCAACATCTTGATTATTTCTTTCTACTTTTGTTTTGCTTCCTTTCTTATTTTGTTTCATTAATTTTCTTTTTAATCATTTTCTTTAGCCCTCTCTGCTGTCTCAGTTGGTGAGATATTATTTCTTTTTAGATCAATTTCTTTTTTACAATTTTATTTTACCTCTCTGTGCCATTCGTGTCGAGAGTATTTCTTTATTAAGTCTTTCTTATTCATTTTGTATATGCCATAATCTTCTTGTTGCTTGGGCGGCGACGGGCTGAGAGCAGCTGGCGGTAGAATATTACCTCCATTTTCGGACAACCCTCACCTGCCTGGCCGTTCTGCTGCTAGCCGCTTCTCTACCTGTCACTCTGGGCCCTAATTATACCTGCTACGGTTGTAATGCTTCTTACCTAGTTAAATACGTCACTTTTTCTACCTTCATGTATTGGACCTACGCAAGATGCGCGCAGCCCCCCCTAATACTACCTGGACCAATCTCCATTGACAAATCCGAAAGGGTATTAAACATCAATCCTGTTTTCCGCTCTAATCTAAATATCTTTTTCTTAAATTTTTCGTATTAAAAACTAGATTGTTATTCTTTTACTTAATTTTTCTCGTGTAATTAAAACTTGTTTGTTATTTCTAATCGACTTTGGAAAAAAAAAAAAATGTTCTTATTTGTATTCGTTTTCTGTTTTTTTATTTTTATTCATGGTACTGTGTATCGAAGACTTACCGATATAACTTGTAATAAACTATTACTAATTTTGTTTTCTGTTTACATTGTCCAATTTCATCTTTTCTATTCGTATTCGTCACAAAAAAACTACCTAAAACTACCAAAGACACTACCATAAACTACATAAAATACTACACATAATTTACCCACTATAGCAACCACAAAACCACATAAACTACAAAACACAACTAACAGACTACGACACTTAAAAAAAAGAAAGAAAAAAAAACTTGACAGATGACGAGCCATTTTACAGACGAACCCTTGGCACTCTCGACCTACTGTGTGGCACTGCTCTGCAAAGGTCAGTGCCAAAGGTCGGGAAATCTCACCTCATTCTTATAGGAATTGTTCTATGAAGGTTGTGTGATCGTTGAGCAGGAGGAGGGTGTGGAAATTCTGGAATATATTTTTGCTTTCTGTTGTAATTCTTGTTTTGTTTAGAATATTGTTTCTTAGTGTTCTGCTACTGAGTTGCTAATGTTATTATTAACAATTTCATTATTCATTCATATCATGATAATGCATTACTATCATTGTTATCAAATACTATTTTTTCTAATTTACCAGATCTATTCATCATCATCTTATCATATCATCATTATCTTTATCAATTATTATTCATGATTATCATCATGGCGATACATAATATCCTCATTATCATTTATCCTTATCATCACGTCTCGAATCTCATATTTGTCGAGATGGATCCAATTCACTATTATTATCCCAATCAACAGCATTTAGAATATAAGCATCTATTCCACTGAGTATCGCCATTCAATCATCATCATTTCCTATCTCATCATCAGCATCATTTTTATCATCCATCATCTATTCATCATCGATCATCCCATCCATCCATTTCTATCATCTATCATCCATCATCCATCATCACTTTCTTCACTCATCATCATCATCATCCATTTCCTCATCATTCATCATCTATTCATCTCCATCATCATCATCATCATTCAAAATCATTCCATTTCTCATCAATCATCGAATCATCATCATCTCATCATCCCATCCTATACATATATATTCTATCCATTTCATCATCACTCATCATTCATCATCATCCAAAATCATCATTCTACATCATCTATCATCACTCATCATCATCATCACATCATCCATCTCATCAAACTTCATCATTTCAATCATCATCATCATCATCATCATCATCATCATCATCAAAATTCATCTTCTATCACATCATCGATCATCATCATCATCATCATCATCTTTCTATCATACCATCATCATCATCATCATCATCCTCATCAAATCAATTTCATTTCTATCATCACATTCATCATCCATCTATGCATCATCATTCATCATCCATATCATTTCTATCATCATCATCATCAATCATCATCATCATCATTCATCTTCATCATCATCTACATCTCATCATCATCATCATCAATCATCATTCATCATCATCATCATCATCTATCATCATCATCATCATCATCAATCATCATCATCATCATATCATCATTTCTATATCATCATCATCTCAGTCGATCATCATCATCCATCATCATCATTTTCTATATATCATAATCATATCATCACATTCATCATCATCATTCTATCATCCCAGTCATCATCTCATCATCATCCATTTCTATATCATCATCATCTATCATTCACATCATTCATCATATCATCATCTCATCATCATCATCCAAAATCATTCATTTCTATCATCATCATCATCATCATCATCATCAATTCATCATCTTCAATCATCTCTATCATCATCATCATTCATCATCTCTCATCATCATCTATCATCATTTTCTATCATCATCTCATCTCCATTATCATCATCAATTCAATTCATCATCATTTCTTATCATCATCATCAATTCATTCATCATCATCATCATCATACATCATCATCATCTATCATACATCATCATCATCAATCATCATCATCATCAACATATCATCCATCTATCATCATCAATCTATATTCAATCATGCATTTAGTCATCATCATCTATTTCTTCATCATCATCATCATCATCATCATCGTCAACTCCGATCACATTCATTTCTATCATCATCATCTCATCATCAATTCATCATCATTCATCATCATCATCTATCATCATCATCATCATCATCATCATCACATCATTCATCATCATCAAAATCATCTCTTCTAATCATTCATACATTCATCTCATTCGATCAATCATCAATCATTCATCAAAACATCAGTTCTCTATCATCATCATATCAATCATCAATCATCAATCATCCTCGAATCGACATCCTGGCCACTGCGCTCATCAAAAAATCATCATTCGATTCATCATCGTATTCGTCTCTCAGCTAGTAGATAATTCATCATCATCATCATCATAAATCATCATTTCTATTCATCATCATCATCATCATCATCAAAAAATATCATTTCTATTCACATCATCATCATCATTCATCATACATCATTACAAAATGTGGTTCTATCAATTTAATCTGTACCACTAACTAGCCGGAATTTCGTGTAGGTATGGTTACTGGTTGTTTTTTAGCTCCACCTCCCTTTGTTCATGCTCCCCTGTCACGATTATTCCCATTCCCCTCCCCCCCCTGTCACCCTCACCATCAACCTATACCTCGCCCCCTCCCCCCCCTCTCACCTTCCCCTTCCATGTTCCCTTTCCCCAACTATCCTGTACTGCCTCCCTTACATCCCTTTCGTCTCTATTCCCGCACTATCCCCCTCCCCCTCCCCCTTCCCTTCCCCCTCCCACGTTCCTCTTTCCCCCACACCCTCCCCCCTCTCCCCACCGTCCCCTCCCCCTCTCCCTCATGCCTCCCCCCTCCCCTTCCACGTCCCTCCCCCCCCCCCTCCACGCGTCCCTTCCCACCAACCCCCCCCATTTCCATCGTCCCTCTCCCTTCCACGTCCCTCCCCCACCCCCCCACGTCCGTCCCTCCCACCCCCCACCCCTCCCCCTCCACCGTCCCCTCCCCCCTCCCCCTCCCCTACCACGTCCCTCCCCCACCCCCCACCGTCCCTTTCCCCCTCCCCTCCCTTCCACGTTCCCTCCCCCCCCCTTCCACGTTTTCCGCCCCCCACCCCCACGTTCCCTTTCCCCCTCCCTCCCATTCACCGTCCCTCCCCCCTCCCCTCCACCGTTCCCTCCCCCACCCCCCACATCCCTCCCCTCCCCTTCCACGTCCCTCCCCCTCCCACTCCCTTCCCCCTTTCCCGTTCCCTCCCCCTCCCCCTTCACGATCCCTTTCCCCCCCCCTTTCCACGTCCGTCCCTTCACACCCCCCCTCCCCCCCTTTCCCCCATCCCACGTTCCCCTTCCCCTTCCCCTCCCCCCCCCCACCCCCCCCACTCCGGTCCCCTTCCCCCACGTCCGTATCCCTCCCCCCCTGCCCCCACGTCCCTTTCCCCTTCCAGTCCCTTTCCTCCCTCCCCCTCCCCTTTCACTCCCTCCACCCTACCGCCTCCCACGTCCCTTCCCCCTCCCATCGTCCCTTCCCCCTCCCCCTGCCCCTACCACACCCCTCCCCTACCACCCCTAGGCAAAAAGTCTCTCTGATGGCCAGCATGAAACAGCCATTCTAAGTCGTGTTTATATCCCAACGTGATTTGGTCCGTCTTTGAGAAGAGGGAAGTGGAGGGGGGGGGGGAGTAAGTGGAGAGACGAAGGAGGGAATAGAAGAGAAAAGGAAATGGAAGAGAAATAGTGGAGGGGGGGAGGGGTGGAGGCATGGTGTGCGTGTTTGAGTGCGTGTGTGCGTGTGGACGGGTGTCGGACCTGAGTGTCTTTATATACGTACATCTCTCTCTGTGTGTCTTTGTTTTTATCTACTTATCTATCTTTCTGTTTGTTTATCTCACTATCTATCTATCACTCTATATGTATCTATCGATCTATCAGTCAATCTGCATATATGCATGAGTGTGTGCGTGTATATATGTACAAATGCGTGCGTGTGTATGTATGAGTGTGTGTGTCTATGTATGAGTGTGTGTGTATATGGATGAGTGCCTGCATGTGTATGTATGAATGTGTGCGTTTATGTAAAGGACTGCCTGCGTCTGTATGTGTATATGTGTGTGGCATGTTTCTATGTGACCGTAAGAGAGAATTCGGACAGTGTCTTCCGAATGAAACGAATAACCGATCCGAACGTGATGTTTTAGCGTGTTAAGATCATGCAAGAGGAAAGTGTGAGAGAAAAAACACGACATAAGCCACCATCATCATCAGCACTCTACTTGAAACTTTCTATGTCGATTTTCTCCTCTTAAAAGATTCCCAGAATTTATCCATTTTATTGGAACTTGTCGCACGCACGCACCTAAGCAACGCACGACGCACGCACGCACTACGCACGCACGCACCTTTACGCACGCCACTCACCTTACGGCACGCAGCACGCAGCCTACGCACGCACTTCACTACGCACGCACGCACGCACCTACCACGCACTCACCTACGCACGCACGCACGCAACGTAGCCCGTATCTGAAGTGTGAGGAGATTCTCTGTTTTTTTTTCTTTTTTTTCTTTTTTTTTTTCATCGGGGAAATCGGCACCGTTAGGGTTTCGTTTTCACCTTTTTTAAAAAAAATATGCAGAAGGCGGAGCAACATCCGTGTCATCAACTTTTGTTTTGTTTTGCGATATATAGCAGTTGCATACTTACATTACACGTGGACCATCATACTTTATTCACACACCTTCACACGCACAAAACACACCACACACACACAATCACACACAACACAACACACACACCACACACACACACATTATATATATATATATATACTATATATATATACACTATATATTTATATCATATTATATATCATACATAACATAACATATATATTATAATATATATATATATAATATTATATATATATTAATATATACTATTATATATATATATATATATAAATGTATATATGATATATGTATATATTGCTATATATATATATACATTATATATATAATATATAATAATATATATGTGACGCGCGCCGCCGCCTAAGTACTCCCCTATCTCTATTGGTATAGCATATAGTCCAATCTCTCTATTTCCAAAACAAATCCTATTTCCCTAATCCACGACATCACGCCCAACCCAAACAGGTG
>NW_020871472.1:47035-49535 GCF_003789085.1 Penaeus vannamei | reverse complement strand
AGAGAAGAGAGAGAGAGAGAGAGAGAGAGAGAGAGAGAGAGAGAGAGAAATAGAAACAAAGTAAATCCACGTCAAGACAGAGACGAGACAGAAAAGAGGAGGGAGAGGGTGAGGGAGAGAGAGGGGGAGAGGGAAAGAGAGGAGGAGAGGGAGGGAGAGTCAGGGGGAAAGGAGAGAGCGAGAGCAAAGGAGGGACAAAAGCCAAACACCCATCAAACTAAACAACCGGCGGAGAAAGGGACAAGGGCAGGGGAAAGGGAGCGAAGAGACTAAGTAATTCGTTTTTCTGGATCCTTCCTCGACAAGCATGCCATGTGGGACGAACATAAACCTCAGAGAGAAGCATCGATCTCATGTTCAGCGATGAGGTAAGACCAGGCAGGCTTGTCTCATGTTCGCTGGCAGATGAGTGGAGGCCACACCTTGGTACCTAATCACTGACAGCTGTACACTCTTTGGTGATTTTCCTATCAAGTTGTCGATTGGGGTCTTGATTTCCTTAATGCTTCGTAGACAGACATCTGGATTTCATTTTTTTATTCAAGGGAATGGAATGGGATGAGGATTAGATGCTCTTTTGTTTTATTGTTTTTTTTTTTCTTTCTTGTGGTTCGTCTCTTGTTTCCTTTAGTCTTGAGCATGTGCTGTCGTCTTGAAACTGCGCTGGGTGTGCGAGCCTCTCTTTCGCAGTGACAGCCTTGTTGTAGATAATGTTCAGCGGTTAGTTCAACACTCACGACCGGTTTGTTTAAACTGTGCGAGTCCCGAGTGAACATTCATTATAATGGCATGCTTAGACTCTGAAATAGATGCAAATCTATCAGTCTAGACATACATAGACCTTAGCGATCAGTTTCCCAGAATTTTTCGGGTGCGCCCCTGAAGAGTCTTGGCCTGGGCTGGCGACCCTAAATATGTGAACACGTAGTAATATATCCAACCATTTTTAGTTATACTTGCAGCTGTGTATTAGCGTACGTTATTCTGTGCTTTTATATTATCAACTCACTGAATAAAAAACATTAACTTTTACTGACATATTCAGCTATAGATTATTTTATTCTTCTTGTAAGGCCTTCTGACGACCCTCAGAAAACCTGGTGACCCTCATTTGGGTCGCGACCAATGGGCTGGCTACCACTGGTATAGATAGATAAGTGTATATATATATATATATATATATATATATATATATATATATATATATATATGTATATATATATATATATATATATATATATATATATATATCTGATAGACAGGCTGATATACATTTATTTCTGTGTATATGCATGTCTGTATGTACGAATATTCAGTGGGCCGGGCCTCGCACAATTTTAACAATAAGGAGACTTACAAGAGAAATATTGTTGAAGAGCCTGTAATCACTCCCCTGTGATATGTTACCTACTCTTATAACTTTATCTTTGTTTAGTTAGTAGATGTGTTCTTTAGTTAGATGCTTGCCCCTTGCTTCGTCTGAAATTACAGTAACTTCGATGTTATGCTGCCGACCAATTCGCTCTTTGAGGGAAAGTGTTCCAACGACGGCTTTAAACCAATGGCACACAGCAGGTCATTTGCTGGATGATCCAAACCGATCTGGGGATTGGGTTCATGTTAAACGGAAATGCTCTCGTTACACTCGTCTTGCCAATAAGTACTGTGCGTGCAAACTGGCAGCGAGCAGACACGGGCAGACGCGAGCGGGTACGAACTGGTTGATGCTGGTCCTCCTCGAATAAACTTTCATTTAAATGAGGAAACTAAGGTTTGCCTTCGTTAAGGATTACAGACACGGTTAGAGAGATTGAACTGCGCGATTCAGGCGAGAAAAGAGCTCACGTCTATAGGCCGCCGCGCAGTTATGGGACACTGCGTTATAAGACTTCCCGCTTCAGCCCGCATCAGCCCGCGCCAGCCCGCATCAGCCCGCGCCAGCGCGCCAGCCCGCTTTAGCCCGCACGTCCAACCCGAGCTCCCTTACCTCTGTTCAGTCTTTTCGTTGATGGTTCAAATAGAAGAAAAAAATTAAAACCAACCAACAAACAAACGTCATATTTGTCTCTTGTCTGTTTCTGTCTATTGTCTGTCTGTTGCCAATGCCACACAGGATATAGTTTCCTGTGGCTTCCATTTCACCAAGATAAAGATAAAGGTATGGATAGATACCACTATCATCATCATCATCGTCATTACCATAATCACCATCATCACCATGACCATGGCCATCATCACCAACAGCAACAAACACACACATACGGACATACACACATCCACATACACATAGAGATAGATATACATATGCACATACATATAAACTTACACTTACACATAAACATACACATGCCCATGGACATACAGCTGCAATAACAATAACAACAAAAGCAACCACATTTTTGTGGTCTGTCTCTATTTGTTCATTTTCTTATTTTTCTTACTCTTTTTCTCCCTTTATCTCCCCTCTCTCTCCCTCTTTTCTCGCTCCCTCCCTCTCCTC
>NW_020871472.1:2500-7500 GCF_003789085.1 Penaeus vannamei | reverse complement strand
CCATCGGGAGACTTAAAGGTATGGACAGTAGAGGAACTGAGAACAGCTCAGGATTCCGATCTTCTCTGGGCAATGATAAAAGATTATCTGAGAGGAAGGAATGAGATCTCTAATAAGAATAAGAGAATTCCAGGTGCTCAGGAGGACTTATCATCCTCGACCTGATGGCCTGTTATAAAATGTGATGGTAAATCCATACAACATGAAGATATGCAGGGTGGTAGTACAGTTTCAGGATACAGCAGTGCGTTTAGCACACAGTCTGTCTGTCTTTGGGCATGGTGGGGTGTTAGCAACTCTGGTTGGGCTGAAGAAATTTGCTTTCTTTCCAGGAATAAGGAAAAGGGTAGAGTCCTTTTGCAAACAATGTGAGGTTCGCATTCGTTGCAAACCAGGACGGGAGATTCCAGTGCCGCTCTTGCATTTTCCTGATGTGACTCAGCCTTTCCAAAGAGTACACATGAATCTTGTGGGGCCATTCCCGTCTTTACAGGGAAGCAAGTACATTCTCACAGTGGTAGACGCTCTGACAAAGTATCTTTATACAGCCCCTCTGAAGTCAATCGAGGCGTCAGAGGTAGCGAGGGCATTCGTTAGCACTGTTGTTACGAATGAAGGGGCTTCTTCTCAGGTTATCTCTGATGGGGGACGGGAGTTCTTGAACGAAGTATTTGAGACTGTAAACAGTTGAGAATTGATAAGAGGGTAATAACTCCATATCACCCTAGCTCTAATGGTCAAGTAGAAAGGGTAAATGGGATCCTGACAAAGATTTTGAGAACAATGGTAGTTGATAATCCAGAGAATTGGAATTCAATGTTGCCAATAGCCACTCTGGCTTACAACACTGTTTATCATCATATAATCAGGGACTCTCCATTTTTTGCTTTAATCCACAGTGGTCTTAAGTTATGGTTGCTGAGGAAGTTGCGCCCTGGTATAATCTGGATGATTATGCTCAGCAGCTACGAGCAGTAGGATATAAGGTTTTTAATAGATGTCAACATTACATTGAGGAGGAAATCCGAAGGAGGCCAGCAGACAGGCCTGGGACAAAACCCTCTCCTATTTTGGTGGGAGATAGGATATATATCAAGGCCGGGATTGAGTAAGAAAGTGCAGCCACTGTACACTGGCCCCTATCGAGTTGTCGAAAAGATCAGTGAGGTGGTGGTGAAAGTTCAAAGGTTAGCTGATAAGGTGTCAAGGGTTCATGTTGACAGGGTAAAGAAGGAAGCATGCCTTCGGCCGGGGCAGGCTCACAACATAGATAGGGCGTATCCTGTACATGAGGATATCATGGAAGATGATATGGATGACACAACTGGCTCAAAGTCAGTGGGAAATCAGGGAGACCTGAATGCTGAGAAGAGTACTCAGGGAAGGAAAAAGGATAGGTGTGGGAGGAAAGGTATCTGCACTTATGATTTACGTTCTAAGGGACGGGTATAAAAAAAAATATAGGTTCTAGGATTGGTGGATGGTTTAAGCTAACATGAGGTCGGCTGTAAACCAGAGAGATCTGGATGTTCGGAGATCGAGCAGGGAGTCTGTGAGTTTCAGTTGTACCTGGTAGTTACCCTGTATTGGAGTTACTTTTGCAGTGTTACAGGGAAGGGTTCCAGGTTGGTTTGACTGGCATAAAACTGGTTCGGAACCAGAGGGAAGCCTTGCTGCTAAAGGATTTAACAGGGATGGGGACTGCAATTCTACAGGAGTCCAAGACGTGAAGGCGTTGACCTCCAGGCAGAGGGCTTCTGACAAAGACAGATCTGGGCACTCTATTATGGAGGGAATATCAGGGCTGGGGGATGTGGCAAACTTAAGGGTTAGTTACACCTTAGATGCCAGAAGGTGATACTTTATCTAAATGGTTTGATGCGTATATATTTTGTGATATTATCAATATCAGGCAAGGAAATGTTTCCAATTTACAATAAACTTCGCTTTCTTTACCTTTACATATATTTACATGCTACACACACACACACACACACACACACACACACACACACACACACACACATATATATATATATATATATATATATATATATATATATATATATATATATGCTGTTGTTTAGGGGTGTATTTAAGGGGTCTGAGTTTTCGCGTGCTGACCCCTTATAGGGACCCTTTATCGGAACGCCCACATAGTCTATGCCATGTAGAACCTTGAGTCCTTTCTAACGCACCCAAGAACTCTCCCCAACTCCTTGTGGTTACTGAGAAAAAGTGAACTTAAATAGGTCTCTGGTTATGGTTAATGGTTTATGATTTTAGGGTATGAAAGTTATTAATATAAAGCCCATTAGCCGGCCCCCTTGTTTTCAGTTCAGTTGGATGGGGATTGTGTTTTTTTTTTTTTTTTTTTTTTATGGCGGGGGCCCTGGCCAGGACCTGAATGAATATATATATATATATATATATATATATATATATATATATATATATATATATATATATATATACATACACACGAGTGCACGTGCACACACACACCACACACACACACACACACACTCATGCATATATATATATATATATATATATATATATATATATATATATATATATATATATATATAAGAGAGAGAGAGAACTTGTACGTTTGTGTACGACAACGCAGATGGAAAACAAAGATTCATATATAGCTCTAGGTGTAACCTCCCCTTTCCTTACAGCCCTTCGTGATTTAAGCCTCTTTCCTTTCGTCTCACCCCCGCGTCCTCTCTCCCTCCTCGCTGCGCTTTGCTCATCACGCGAGAGCTCAGCTGGACAAAAGCGAGCATGACACACGCCGCTGCTCGCCCTGAAACGCTTGTTGGCCGATGTGTTCGCGCGGCCGCTGACTGATGGAGGCGCCCTGCATGGCTCAGGGTTTTAAATGCGCGGTTGTTGACGAAGACCTGGTCGTCCGCGTCATGCAAGTGAGACGTCAGGAGTTCATGAACATTATTCCATGATGAAGGAGTTTGTTAGAGGATGCGCTAATGATAAGTGTCTACGTTGATAGTCTATGTTTCGGAGATTCTTTCTGGCGCGACACAGACGGAGCTCTTTCTTTTTCATTTATCTGTTGCTCTCTCTTCTTCCTCTACCCCTCCCCCCTTCTCTCTCTCTCTCTCTCTCTCTCTCTCTCTCTCTCTCTCTCTCTCTCTCTCTCTCTCTCTCTCTCTCTCTCTCTCTCTCTCTCTCTCTCTCCCCCTTGTTCACCGTCATCATTATCTCCTCTTCCCTTTCATCTCGGCGCTAAAGACAATCTTGGCGCCCATGGCAGCAGCCCATCAGCGCCCCCCTCCCCCTGCCTTCCCCTCCCGTTTCCTCATCAGTCAGTGCCCCCTCTCCCCCTCCCCTGCACACATCTTCTGGCGCACCCAATCAGGGTGCCGCTCCTTCTACAGCCGTTCAGGGTGATTTCAGTGTCGATCGTAGGAACGAGATATCCCTTCTCGATTCTGATGATTGGAACATGACATTCGGGAATTCGGCGAGGAAACCGATGCTGTCACGCCTGTCGAACGCTGCCTTCGCTCGAGCGCGTGTGCATGGCAGTTCGTTGTTAAGGCTGATCGTGTGTGTTTCTGCATATATGCATATGTGTGTGCCATAGAGATCACGTTAATAATCTCCAAGTTCATTGACGACTATGGAAAATATAAGAAAAAGAGGAAAAGCAACAGAAACAGTGGGAGGAGAAAGAGTTAGGACGTAGGACCTCGAGAGCAGAAGAAAATAAAAGAAACTGAGAAAAAGAAAAGGCACATGAAGAAACGGAATGGAAGGGGAGGTAAACCTTTTAAGGAACTTCCTTTGGGATTAAGTTTCATATTAATCAAAGAACCAGAAGTCTGGGACTGCTGGCTAGGTTGAGGCGGGGTTGGGACAAAGTACCCACCTGTCGCACAACATGGCCAAAGACGCTTGCAGTATACTTATAGAAGTATGTGGTTTATATAAGGGAAAAACTGTTATAAGATTACCATTGCTTTGGTACAATGCGTGGGTAAATTTTCGAGCTTAAAGTGAACGTCGTTTCATCCCCTTTCTTTCGTTTTCGTTTCTCTCACTATCTCTCTCTCTCTCTCTCTCTCTCTCTCTCTCTCTCTCTCTCTCTCTCTCTCTCTCTCTCTCTCTCTCTCTCTCTCTCTCTCTCTCTCTCTCTCTCTTTCGCTTCAAGGCCCAGCCTTAACTCGTTTACTGTCATAACCCTTTTGAAAGCCTCTTATTTCTCCTATATGGAACATAAAGAATGATGGATATTCCGTAAGAGGCACAAAATGACGTCCTTTTGTCATCCAGAGCCGCTTGAATTTTGCAGTTTTATCGAAATGAGGCGCCAAAGCGGGAATCAGTTCTAGGTATACCCCTTTCATATGTATATATATATATGTGTGTGGGTGTGGTTAAAACATGCTCCCCCAGTTTTTCACACTCTTCTTCTGCCACTACTGCTGCGGCTCATCCTACTCATCCCAATTCATGTGTTTCTACTTCCTCTTTTCTCCTTCCGCCTCTCGCCGCCCACCACGCCTGCGCTCTAACAACCTCCCAGAACACATTATTTAGAATTACTAACGATGATTTTTGTTCATAAAATCTACCCCTTTGGTTTCAATTTCACATTAAACTTTCTGAATAAAAGAGAACATATATGAATTTTATTTTCCTTCCTATCACACTGCGACTCTGTCCGTGTCCACGTGAAAATAATTTATGCAAATAAAAACATGAACAGGAAAACATAAAATTCGACACATGTGAATGGATAACCAGGACGACTCATAGTTCAGTAGGCGGATCGTTAGAAATGCATGATTCAGATCATGGATGCCGATGCACCCGTTGGCGAATGGCAGATATACTCACAATTACAGACAAACAAACATTTCCGAATTACAAATCATAGTGGATTCCCCACGATGTTTTATCCCTTTTTTAATTTGGCTAAGAGACGAGGCTGACTGCAACCGACGGCATCTTAAAGGTCAGAGTCT
>NW_020871471.1:2500-7500 GCF_003789085.1 Penaeus vannamei | reverse complement strand
ATAGAAAAAGAATAAAAGAGAGAATATACACAGGGAAAAAAGAAAAACAGAGAAAGGTAGGGAAAGAGGTTAAAAAAGATGGTCTGGCGTAATAAAGAAATAAAGGAAGGCGGAATACAAACGCACACAAACAAAGAAGAGGGAATAAAAAGGCGACAGAAACCCAGCCAGCCGACCCCCCTAACCGGGCCTGGCGCCATGGTTTCGCAAGCGGTCGTCTGGCGCCAGGTCAGCGGTGACGCCAGGTAATCCATGAGCCTGAACGTAAATCGAGAAACGCCAGATATACCTCATTAATTTTCTGAGATAAGGCCCCCTCGAAACCATGAATGAATGATATAAAATGATGCTGTGAAAGAGATTTTAATGTTTGTTTATTTCTAATGGGTGTTTTTTTTCCTCACGAGATTCTAGATAAATATTTTTTTCTGTGAATTTTTACGCTGGACTGCTTATTTCACTATTACAGTCTCAATATTAATAAGCTAAAGTAGCAAATGATATGTATGCTCATATATACATACGTACGAGTGCATGCACACACTCATACATATGTCTGTGCATGTATAAATTCATAAGTAAATGTATGCATACATATGGTATCTGTTATACCATTTATAGATATACACCATATATCTTCATATTCTCTTATTACTTCTTCTATTTCTCTACTTACTTTCCATATCCTAAATAATACTTCTAAACTTACTTCAATTTTATTCTTAGTCCTCTCTCCTCAGAACAGGCCAGGCCATCTTTTTATACACCACAATAAGCCATCTTCTCCCTCCTCGTCAGAAGAAATTCAACAACAGTATACCGCTGCCGTTTCAGACATCATATTTCGTTATATCTCTCACTTTACTCTGATCGCTAATTAATTATTATATTAGACCAAATATTTCGCATTGGTTTGTGCCTTTCAATTTACTTCTTCGAGAAGATCCATCAGATGGCACTAAATAATTATTTACGCTTACTTCTTGTTCACTGTGGTCTTTTGCCCTTCTTCTCCTTCTTCCGATAAATTACAAAATGGCTTTGCTTACTATCCCTTTAGTCAAACTCACCTGCGCTCCTTTTTTTTCCTTATCTTTTCGGCGTACTATCTGTTCGGTTTTTTCTTGCTATTCACTCTTCCACGATATACTACAGATAAATCCCATGTATCGTACTGCTAATGAATTTTTTCTCCCTTTCTCTATTTACCATCCCATGTCTCTCAATCTTCCACAATAGCACTTCAATCATCCGCTTAGTCTAGGTCTCTCCGCTACGCGCCCTGGACGACTGCAGAACTCATCTGGCGGGTACTTCCTTTGTCGTGCTCGCTCTAGAATAGCCAATTTGTCATACATTTTGCTGTTTTATCGGTAAATGGTCCATTCTATCTCTTCTCGTCTGTCATCCTCTCTCTCTCTGGCTCTACCACGGTATGCCTCGCTCTCGTGACCACACGGAACGTCTTCCAACACTCCTTCACCAGCTGCTCAGCGCCGCGCGTTCCTCGTCCTTTTTCGTTCTACCTCGGCTCAGCATTCCTCTTCTGCTCTACTGAGTTCCACCCACACACTCCCGCCCTTCTCGTTCATTCCTCTCTGCGCCTCTCTACAGTGTCTCGCCCGCATCACGCACGCCTGATCTTGCCTCACCACCGTTCCACCATTTGCGGTTTCATCACACGATAAAGACTTGGGCCCTCTCCTCTGCTCTCATTCTGCGCCACAAAGAAGTGTTTTATCCTATTCCACCCGCCTATGATATCTCTTCTCCACCTCTCATAAACCCGGACCGGAGACTCGAATACTTCATAAATGATTTCTTATTCTTTGTCTTTACATATCGATGTCTTCCTCGTGCCCCTCCGATCTTCTGTTATTACTGTCTCTCTGATCTCTATCCATGATTTCTACTCCTTCGTCGCGTCACTACCGTCTTGCAATCTCTAGCATACACCGTCAGTCTGGCATACTGTGCTTGGGCTTCCAGGTTATTCCCCTAACGCTTCGATCTGCTCTCCCCATAGCTCTCTACCTTCTGTCCCTTTTGCTTCCCTCTCTCCCCGGGGTCGTCGTCCCTGAGCCCGTGCACCTTTCTCTGCTCGTCCTGTCCGCCTCTCTCTCTCCCTCTCTCTAGATACCTAGCACCAGCGCAGCACTCCTTCCGAGGGTGCTCCCTCTTTACTCTCCATATCTCGGCTGTCCCATGCGGACTTCTCCGATGGATACTTTGGTTTTTGAAGAGATAGGATCTGCGTTTGAGAGGATCTGAGACGTTGAGCACTGGGTAGTACGCATCTCTGAGCTCTGAGAGAAGACGAGTAGTTAGCGAAGAGAGATAGATAGCGAGGATGAGAGAGAGAGAGAGAGATATGAGAATCAGTCTATCTTATCTGGCTATCTACCTACTACCATACCCATACATATTCTATCTGTCTGTTTGTCTGTCTACCTATCTATCTTTATCTCAATATATCTATCTATCTCTCTACCTGTCTATTTATCTATTTAACTATCTATCTACCTACTTATCTATCTATCTATTTATCTATATATCTACCTATCCTCCTACATAGCAATATACAAGGTAATCTACCTTGCTGCCTATTTCTTTATCTATCTAGCTGCTTATCTACCTTCCTAAGTATCTATCTATCTATCTATCTATATAACTGTATCTGTATCTATCTGTCTATTTATTATCTCTATCTATCTGTTTAACTACTTACCTACCTATCTATCTATCTATCTCTTTATAGACTATGCATTTATTTGTGCGTGAGAATAAATGCAAGCTTTGTGCTTATTTCAGAAGACACAAGTAAAAGAAATCTCTTCTTTTAAGTCTTCTTTCTCCTTTTCCGTAATCCAAAAGTGGATCTTGTTGGAAAGTATCATTTCGACATCGGTGCAACTTGCAACGTTCTTTTAATATCAGATGAGAAGCTCAAGTGTCTGTCTTTCGATATGCGTGTGTGGTTGTGTACAAGTATACCCTCTGAGAAGTGGTATTAAATGTGTGTGTGTGTGTGTAAGTGCGCATTAACGCATTGGCGTGTTATACATACGCATTTGCATTTTTTTCTTAATCTTTACGTCAAGAATGAAAAAGAGAAGAAAAATGTACTAAAAAATCATTGTAAAATGACAGCAGCTGACATGATGTTGTGTCAAGACTTCTACACGCACGTTGAAGTTATATGATTTA
This sequence comes from Penaeus vannamei, assembly GCF_003789085.1. Taxonomy (NCBI): domain Eukaryota; kingdom Metazoa; phylum Arthropoda; class Malacostraca; order Decapoda; family Penaeidae; genus Penaeus; species Penaeus vannamei. The sequence continues at coordinate 4,293 of NW_020871471.1, read as the reverse complement.
AAACGAGTCAACGATAAAATCGCTGAATAAAAGAAAAATTATATTACCTGTCAAGTTACACGTACGCCCAACACAACACACACACACACACACACACACAACACACACACACACACAACACACACACACACACACACACACACTACACAATGCACACAACACACACACAGCACCAAAACACACACACACATATATATAATATATATATATATATATATATATATACACAGCACACACACACACACACACCACACCACACACACACACACACACACACACACACACACACACACACAGCATATAATATATCATATAATATATATAATATATATACTATATATACTAAATATAAATAACATACATACACTCACACACACATTTATAATACATACACATTCACACACGCAATTATATACCAATACATACACATTCACACGACACATATATAACATACATACATATACATTCACAACATATATATGTGTTGTATATGTATATCGATATTCATGTATACATACATATACACATTACAAAAACACATTTCAACACACACACACACACACACAACACATATATAATATATGTATACTATATATATATATTATATATATATATATATATATATATATAATATATTCATATTATATATATATATATATATATATATAAATATATATATATATATATATACTTTGTATCTCAGGTCTCTGTACAGTTATCTATTACTATAATAATCATCAGATTGATAAACCTACAGAATGAACAGCATGTACTAGCTAATAAGTGAACTCTGCAAAATGTCAATGTTGCAATATATGTAAATAAAGTGCTTCGAATGATAATGACAACGATTATTCCCAATTATGCAACATAGTATGAACTCATTCCTAGGTGAAGTATTTCTGCGTTGCTGCATTAGCTAACATAATAAAAAGTAAAAGTGAATGAGCAGGAAGGAAAAAAATACACTTTCTGTTGCTAACGCTTTGTGGCATGTAATACAACTGATGATGGAGATGTGTCTGACTCTCTCTCTCTCTCTCTCTCTCTCTCTCTCTCTCTCTCTCTCTCTCTCTCTCTCTCTCTCTCTCTCTCTCTCTCTCTCTCTCTCTCTCTCTCTCTCTCTCTCTCTCTCACTTTCTTGCGTCTTTCTATCTCTCTTTTCCATATCGTCTCTGTGTGTCTGTTCCTCTATCTTTCCGTCTGCCTCTCTCTTTCTCTCTGTCTCCTTCTCTCTTTTTGTGTGTTTGCCTCCATTTTTTCTCTCTATCTCTCCCTGTCTCAATATATCTCTATCTTTCTCTCCTTAGTGCTTATCGATCTGAAATCATCTGATAGTTAGGTACCATTACGTAGCTCCATGCTAATCCCAGTGGGAATTCTTATTTCATAAAGAATGTTGTTTGTGCGTGTGAGCTTATGGTTTGTGTGTGTGTATGTGTGCGTGTGTGTGTGCATGTGTTTGTGTGTGCGTGTGTTGCGCGCGTTTGCGCGCACATGCACACACATACACGCATATAACAATAATGATGATATGGCAGATAACAATGTATAACGACACTGACGGTAATAACCATAATAATATTAGTGATAATAACGATAATGTTAGAAATTATAACAAATCAAAGAAAGATAAGAAGGTAAACAATTCTTTGGAGACCGGATATGATTATGTGTTGTATATCCTCTTCGTCGCAGAATTTCCTTTTCGTGTGTCTCGCAATTTTGGGGATAAATCTTCCGCTTTCTCAGGACAAGCTTTCATTTTTCTTGGAACTTAAAGTCTTACTTGC
>NW_020871470.1:1529201-1539201 GCF_003789085.1 Penaeus vannamei | reverse complement strand
ATATATATATATATATATATATATATATATATATATATATATATATATATATATATATATATATATATATACTATCTGTCTTTCTCTATGTCTCTCCCCCTTCTCTTTCTTTCTTTCTCTCTCTGTATTTATCAATCTATCTTTCTTCTTCCCTTCTTTCTATTCTCCGTAACCACATTTTGCGTAATTTCGCTTCCATCTTCGGAATCATCTGGTCTGGTGAACACCGAACACGAGCTGTTATAGAAGCCAAACAATATTTACGAAAAATCTTTGGCGCTGGAGTTACACTAACGACTCTTTGAATCGCTATCAAAGAAATGTAAAGAGGACTTTTTCGTTGAGTAAGGCTAAGTCTTAATTGGAAACCATATGAAGTGTGCATTAACAAGATCCTAGAACTACTTTTTTGATAATGAATACAGATATCAAAATATAAATCCGATATTCGTAAATGCTTTAGATATTTTCACTTCTAAAAAATGAGCATATTTCAGTTATTTATTTTCCTACGCCGCATAACAGAGGCTATAAAGTATTTTTCAGAGTTGTTTGTCAAGGGTTATTTTCTCAGCGATGCATGGAAAATAATGATTTGTTTATCGTCTATTATATCTATTTCTAGGTAGCTCCACGAATAGTCGCAGACGCAATCTCAAGATGTACGTTCTTTTATGCTTCAAATAATTTTCTTGATACTAACATAATCCTCTGTGGTTGCAGTTATTGCTGCCGCTAATGCTGTATTGTTTTGTATAGGGTTCATAATATCTAATGAAAGATTTAGTTGTTATATGCAATAAGCATTGCAGATATTTATGAATACCTGTTTTACAATGTTTATTAGCAATATCCACATCATTTATTTCACAATGCTTATTTATCATTCGTGGTGTGTGATATGTGTAAGTTTGAAGATGTACATGGTTCTGTGTTATCTCTGTATACGCGTGTCTCTTTGTTCACTTGTTTTTGCCGATATGTTCACTTGTGTTATGTCTAATCTCTGACTTTTTTGGTGTATATGAGTTTTAGCACTTTATTTGCTATGAAATTACTGCGACAAGTCTGTAAGTTGATAGATTATGTGAAGTACGCATGGCATATAGCGGATTTTTGTTTAATTACTAATACTATTATTGTTATTATTGTTATCATCATTATTATTAACATCACTGTTGCTGTTGTTGTTATTGTTATTATTATCATTATTATTATTATTATCATCATCATCATCATCATCATCATCATCATCATCATCATCATCATCATCATCATCATCATCATCATCATCATCATCATCATTCATCATATTATTATTATTATTATTATTCATCATCATTATTATTATTATTATATCATTATCATTATATTATTATTATTAATTTCATCATCTTCATCATCATCATCATCATCATCATCATCATCATCATCATCATCATCATCATCATCATCATCATCATCATCATCATCATCATCATTATCAGCATTATTATTATCAGCATTATTATCATTATTGTCATTATTATCAATTGTCATTATCATTATTATTACTAATACTATTATCATTGTTGTTGTTATTGTTATTACTGATATTGTGCTTCCTATCATAATCGTTGTTATGACCATCAATAGTCATGCTATCATTATTATTATTATCCTTATCAGCTTCATCATCATTATTATTATTTCCATTGTTGTTGTTATTATAATTTTTTGTTGTTGTTGATGTTAGTTTTATTGTTTTATCATTACCATCAATATTCCGCTGTTGTTGTGGTGGAAGACATAATTATTGCTGCCGACATCATTAATCAATAACCAAATATTTTTCTAACCATTCCCACTATCGGTATTACAATGCTTATGAATATTAAAACTACAACCCGTGATTTTGATAAATGGATTATATACTATGTCACCATCTTTATTGCTACTGTCAATCGAGTGACACTCTGTTACCAACGCCATCATGAACGCAAGCCAATATGAAGCGAAAATAACAGGAAATAAATAGGTAAAAACACGGATCGGCAACGTTACAGGTGAATTGAATAATTAATTAAATAAATGAATAAGTAGATAAATAAATAAAGCAGACAATATATATAAAGGCATATAAGAAAAACGCTTTTAGAGTGAGAGAAGCAACAAGTCTACAGTGCAAGAGGTGTTAACCTCCCATGTGTTAATACTGGTGAGCAGAGTAATACACTGATGTAGATTTACTCTTTATTTACAAGAGTCACACACACGAGTATTAAATGAACACGAGACGAGTCTTGGTGCTGGAGGAAGGCCGCGGTCAGCCCTGGCGAGGGCAGCCGCCGGGCGGAGGGTAGCGGAGGTCCTCGCGGTGCGCGAGGGGCGTCTGTCTGTCTCGGAGGGAAGCGAGAGGTCAACCCGGGTCAGCCTTATATCTGACCACGTTCGTATACGTGGCAGGCGAATATTTAGAACCGTCCTACAAGGAAATCCACGCCGTCCAAAGTCACGTGTACGGTCTCTCATATAGTATGCTATATACAGTCTTTATCCTATGAGTTATATTATATAAAATCCTATGAGTTGTTATATAAAACCTGTTATGCCTTTGATGTAAGACTCCCCCCTTTATTTTTACCCTTTCCCTTACCCCCCCCCTCCTCCAACCCCGCCCAGTCGGTTTACTGTACCTCTCTGTCATATCTGCTTCACCCTTGCTTCATTTCCCTTTAGCACGCAGTCCTCTCACTCCTTTCCCTTTCTTCCACTTTGTCCTCCTCCCCCCTTTCCACTTTATTTTTTTTCTCTCTCTCCTCTCCTCCTCCATCCCTCACACCTCACCTTCCCTTTCTCCCCTCCATCCCACTTCCTTCCAATCTCTTCTCCTCCTCCTTCTCCTTCTGTCTTCTTCCTTCCCAGTTATTCCCTTCCTTCTCTCCCTCCTCTTCCCCTCCTCCTTCCCCAGCATTGCCTCTGGCTTAACCTTGAATTAATAAACTCACATGCCCGTCTATATTCATCAAGAGCAAACTTTACTCAGGTTAATATTTACTCATGTGGTTCCCGACATCATTACGCTGAGTTGAGGTAAAAGGGCATTCTTAAATTTCTTTTATTATTTCACGTTTTATCTCTCCTTCATTTTTTTCGCTTCTAGCTTCGCATTAATATCTGAGTTACCTCATTCGTCTGGCCTGATTAGGAGCCGAGTTGAAATTGTGAAAAGATAATGAGATATGTGGTCGAGCCCCTCCTTTCCCTCTATGTTTCCGTTTTACTTTATAATTTGTCTCTCTTTTTCTTTCTTTGTTTCATCGTGGCTTTTCTAATTACATTAATTTCTAGTTTAATGGGGAATCACTCTCTTCCTTTTTTCTCATTTTGTTATTTTTAATCATCTGTGACATTTCAAATTACATTAATAATTCGGGGTTTTAGAAAGGTCGATGAAAGAGGGAAAGGGTCATGTAAGGTCATATCATTAATTGAGGGTTTGTCAAAGAGTTACTAGTTTCGGAGAGAAGTTTTGTAATTAAAGCGGGAGGTAGAGAGAGAAAAAGAGAGAAAGGGGGGGAGGAAGGGAAAGAGGGGGAGAGAGAGAAATAGAATGAGAAAAAGAAAGAGAGAGAGAGAGAGACAGACAGACAGACAGACAGACAAACAGACAGACTGACAGACAAGACACACAGCAGCAGAGGATAGGGAAGAGACAGAGAGACAAACTTAGAGAGAAAAAAGACAAATAAAATAAACCAAAATTTGGAAGCTTATTAATGAGAGAAGACTCCACAAGTCCTCCGAATTTGGCGAGGGTGTCAGTAACCGACATGGAAAGATAGCGAAAGATAACGAATAGAAGGCTCTTATTCACTACTGGAGGAAGTTTTTTCTCTCTCTGTGGCCTCTTTAAAAGCAATGTCATACTGTCAGCCTCGCTTACTGACCATTCCGGAACCCAGACATCGAAATTGGCACGAAGAACAAGGAACGGCATATTCGTATCTTGTCTCTTCTCGTGAGGTGAAAATATTATTATTATTATCATTATCATCATTATCAATATCACGATCATTATCATCAATAATATCATTATCATTGCATTTTTATCATCATACAGCTTTCACTATTATCGTTACTAACAAGTATTATAAAAGTTCCCGTAAACATGTTTATCGTGTGTACCACCAAGTCCGTTATAATCAAGAACGAAAAAGAAAGAAAGAAAAACAACAACAAGAGGACAACTAAATCTCAATTCGAAAAAAGATAAAACATCCTGTGTCAAATTAAATTAAATTGAAATAAAATACATAGAAACTAGACAAATAGAATCCCATAAGAAATGCGACCATAGAGCATATTCTAAAGTAAACTCTCTCTCTGTATATATATATATATATAATATATATATATATATATATATATATATATATATATATATATATATATATGTATATATATATATATATATATATATATATATATATATATATATATATATGTGTGTGTGTGTGTGTGTGTGTGTGTGTGTGTGTGTGTGTGTGTGTGTGTGTGTGTGTGTGTGTGTGTGTGTGTGTGTGTGTGTGTGTGTGTGTGTGTGTGTGTGTGTGTGTGTGTGTGTGTGTGTGTGTGTGTGTGTGTGTGTGTGTGTGTGTGTGTGTGTGTGTGTGTGTGTGTGTGTGTGTGTGTGTGTGTGGGTGTGTGTGTGTGTATGTGTGTGTCCTTCTATATCTATACATTTGTACACACACACACACACACACACACACACACACACATATCTTTCTAACATATTCTGGATTAGAAGGATGCTAATGCCTGTATTTCCGCTTCGGTAGTAGGATTTTTCGGAGACTAAATATATTCGCTTGTGCGTTTTTTGTGTATGTGTGTGTGCGTGTGCGTGTTTTCGCTTTGCCTATCTGCTTGTCGGTTTATCATGTCTTCTGTTTATTAACATTGATTCATGCTACCTGTCTATCTATCAGTCCAGACATTTATCTTTCTTATTAAATTTCACGCCCTGGATAATATCGTCACAGATTATAAGTTCTCAGTAATAAACCAAACTTGTTACTTCACCAAAGCTCCGCCAACTATCTAAGCTCACCGAGGCAAATTATTCTAGATATAGTCCTGTCTTTACAATATATAAGTTTATCTAAATAAACAACCAATTTAAGAACAACTTTATGTTTGTTTGTTTGTTGTTGTTTTTTTGCCTGAGGGTCTCTTAAACTCTTTAAAATTTTAAGTTCTTTTCTTGTTTTGACCAACGATAATCTGCTACCCTCTCTCTTGACATCTCTATGATCACGTTTTAACATAGTTGTTCTGCTATTTGCACCAAGGGGGCTGGTTTGTTCATTACAAATTCTGATTTCGTGAAAAAAAAAACATTGATATATTGAATAAAACGTCTTTCTATTTGGTGTTTGGAAATCATTATATCTATCGAAGGGAACGGGGTACATGAATTGCAGTATAACAAGGAAAATAATGGCACAATAACATACAACGTTGGGCAGCAGTCGGCCGGTAATAAATAAACAATCCTATCACAATACACTAGATGTTAGTTAGGGACTCGAAAATCATTATGCATCTGATGAAAAATAAACTTCTCAATATTTGTGTCTTGCATCCGTCTGTGAGAGAGAGAGCAATAAGAAATAAAAAATGTGGCGATTCAATTTCGCTAATGGATTCCAAATCATTTGTGTGTTATAGTAAATCGCCGACGAGTGGAGTATAACCTGCTAATGGCCAACCTTGAGGCATGGGTTAACCACATTCTCTCTCTCTCTCTCTCTCTCTCTCTCTCTCTCTCTCTCTCTCTCTCTCTCTCTCTCTCTCTCTCTCTCTCTCTCTCTCTCGAGTGCATGATGTTTATCTTGAAATAATACTAAAAGTAAACACTTTGACTGTCTTGTTTTTCCTGTTAAGTTAAGCTTGTTTGATCGATACAGCATCTTCATTCGTATTTTCTCCAATGATTTCTTTCTCCCTCCCCTTTCTACCTTTTTATTGAGTTATATGCTTATACGTGTTTTATGTACTCCACATTTTTAGCAAGGAAAACCCATTCCTTTTACGCAACCAATGAGAGAAGACTGCACAGCGTTTAAATCAAAGTTGATCGCAAAAGCTCATACAAAGCTTAACGTTTACCCTCGCTACCCAAACGTTCGGATTTTCTCTGCTGACTTCATTCGAAGCCAGAGGAAGCAAACAAGGGATAATGAACCGTAATGACCCGACTAAAGTCTGAAACTTCGTAGAGCTGAATGATTGCCTCCATAACATCATAAAGACTTGAAACTTCATGGGGCCTGATAGACTTCAAGACTGTAGATTTATTGTTAATTGGTGCTGTCGTCGCTAGGGGCGCTGCTCCTGAGAGCGGCGGATGGCCTTGTCATTGTTAATTATCGTTTGCTGGTGATGATGTCATTCACAGAACACTGAATTCTGATGTAATTTTTCACGGCAGCGAGGATGTGTGCACAGGATAACAGGGATGAAAAGGGATACTAACAATAAAATTACTACAAGCAGTTGTGCACCATTATTGTCATAACGACCTAAATTATATAAATGTAATGGTAAATATCAACAATACCATGGACATTCTCTGCGAATTAAGGATCGTATCCTATTGAAAAAAAAAATCAAGACACAAAGTGGTAAGAGACAACAGCTTAGCAATGATTAGGAAAAATATGATATCATTTCTGACCTCAACGACACAACGAACAAACTCAGAAATTCCGTACGTAGTTAGGGACGCATGCAATGAACATAAATTTTGTTTCATTATGCGGGAAAATGATGCGGTTTTTTGCAAACTACTCGCATAACCGTCGACCGAGTAACAATCATTATTAACGGAGAAAAGGAGGATTATGTAGACGCAGGGGGAGGGGGAAGGGGGGGTGAGGGCGGAACCTTTACAAACGCTCGGAGTTGCTGGTACGAAACTGGAAAAGGCTTCACAAATATCAAATAAAATGGATAGAATCGTTCTGACAGATTCTATATGTATATATCTATGTATACATATATATACGTATACATATATATACATACATATATATGTATGTATACGTGTATACATATGCATACACACATATAAATATGCATACATACATATATATATATATATATATATATATATATATACATACTCACATACACATATATGTACATATACATTCACACATGCACGCACACACACACACACACACACACACACACACACACACACACACACACACACACACACACACACACACACACACATATATATATATATATATATATATATATATATATATATATATGTATATATATACACATTATATATACATGTACATATATATACATGTATGTATATGTGTGTGTATTTATTGATGAATAAATAAATATATATTCACAGGTTGCCACAGCAGCTTGACCTGAGGGTACCAGATTTTCGAAAATGCCGGATATTTTATGGTTATATATGCCATTTCCACATTTCTGCAATAAATGCCATATAATGTTTACCTTTTACACCACCTCATTTCTCTGTTTAATCCATCATGGGGCTATACACAAGCGAAGAAATTATAAAATGAAAAGGAATTAGCAGGAATGCCTTTTAGCACGTGTAAACAAGACCCAACGGCTGGTCCTGGAGTACAGCGCCATCAAAACATAAATAGGTACTCCAGAACACAGTGGCGCACCAACGCGGTAAATTTGAAAATGCACTTCGAATTTAATGCCGGAAATCTGAAGGAACCGGACTATCAAAAGCCGGAATTTTGAATATACATGCATGCTTATATGTTTACATGTATTTACATATGCATGCATACGTAAATGTCATGAGTGAACTTATGTAATGAGAAAAATACTCCATGCTAGACTTCCGAGAAAAAATATGAATAGATTAATTCTAGAAAAAGGAAAATGAAGAGCAAATGAAAACTAAACATCAAACGCACGGACAGAAAACAACACCCAAGACAAGCAAAACACAAAAATCAAGCAAAGTCCCCCCCCCCCTCCCCGCACCTCCTAGGCAACGAATCGGCATTATTTGTGGCGACAAGGACGATATGTCAAGCGCAGTATGTCATACTAAATCATGGAGAGTTCTGGGTGTGTCGCCGTTCGGACTTTTACGAAGCAGAAATCTACATGGGAATTTAGAATGGAAATTTGTAGTCTTTATCAGATGTTTTAGGGAGTAGATTATAATGTCTAAATGTTGTTGTTTTTTCATAATATATATTTCTATTGGGAATGTTATCACGACGTTCTAGAATGTCATCAGTAATGACATTCCAAGGTCAGTTCGAAATTCACCCAATTTGCCTCAGTTGGAAATATAAAACTCACAGACAATCAACGCCTTGGTAACTCAGTGACACACTTTTTGCCTCCATGGAGAGTGGGAGGAAGAGGGCACAAAAACAGGGGGCAGGAAATAAGGAAAGGGGTGAGAGGGAAAAGAGGAGAGGCGAGAGGGGACAAGGTAACGAAGGGGAGGGATGGAAAAGAGAAAGGGGGAACTAACAGGGTGCTTGGAGATAGGGAAAGGGGAAAGAAGAAGGGAAAGGTGAGAGGCGAGAGGGGACGAGGTGTTGAATGAAAAGGGGACTGTGGAGGGGGGAAGGGAGATAGGGAAATAGGTGAGAAGGAAAAGGGCAGTGGCAAGAAGAGACGAGGCTGGGGGTGACAGGGGAGAGGGGGAAATTACGGAAGGCAGGGTCCGGGGACAAGAAAAGCGAGAGGGGAGAGAAGAGGTTGGAGAGGGAATATGGCTCACTCCGCGGAAGTCAACATAGGAGGAAGAGAGGACAGAGAGGGCGAGGAAAGGAGGAGGAGAGAAGGGGTGATGCACCGACAATCCTCTCACAGTGTGAAACGGCATTCTTCACGTTGATTCCGGTCTTTGAAGATAATTAACGGAACAGCATCAGAGGAGCCAGATGAAAGATGGCGGGAAAAGAAAGAGAAGAGAGAGAGAAGCGTCCCTGGCGAAGACCCCAGAATCTCGCAGCGATAAGTGTGGATGTTTCATTATCACACCTGGAAATTAATTAATCAAAGGCCCCGGGGAAAACAATGGGGTTAGGACGCGTTCAAAATACGGCCAAGGTCTATGGAATATGATTTCAAAGTTCTTTTTTTCTGGGCTTTTTCTTCTCCTGTTTCACCTCCTTTGAAGTATCGTTAACGGGTAACGTTTTTCATGAAGGGAGCTCGCTAATGAGTGTAGCTTGCTGTCGTTCTTTGTCTTGTTGTATAACCAATATTATCATTATAGCTGTTATTAGCACTGGGACAGTCTTTCTCAGTATTTTCTTCTTAAATTTTAATTCATATTATATATTATTCCTATCGCTAACATAATAATCATCATTATCATAATCGCTATTAAATATTGTCATTATTAATGTTAATATTACTCTCACAGAACAGATTCTATGAAACATTTTTGCAATGATAAGTATACTTATTGCAGAAGCATCTAAATCATGAATGTAGAAATATAAAATCCAATTGGCAAGAATTCTGTATGAGTTTATACATACATATTTGAATATAATCATATGTATATACACATATACAAATATATACGTATATACATATACTATATATATATATATATATATATATATATATATATATATATATATATATATATATATATATATGTGTGTGTGTGTGTGTGTGTGTGTGTGTGTGTGTGTGTGTGTGTGTGTGTGTGTGTGTGTGTGTGCGTGCGTGCGTGCGTGCGTGCGTGCGTGCGTGTTGTGTGTGTGTGTGTGCGTGCGTGCGTGTGTGTGTGTGTGTGTGTGTGTGTGTGTGTGTGTGTGTGTTTGTGTGTGTGTATTTCTCCTTTTCAGTTATTTCATTACTTCCTCTTCTTCACATCTCCGCCCTTTCTATCCTTCTCTCTTCTTTACCTCATTTTAGAGCCTTAGTTTATATTCACCGGCGACTGAGAAATCTTTTTCCT
>NW_020871470.1:1488090-1493090 GCF_003789085.1 Penaeus vannamei | reverse complement strand
ACCTGGAGGATCGACATCCACCTGGAGGACCGACATCCACCTGGAGGATCGACATCCACCTGGAGGATCGACATCCACCTGGAGGATCGACATCCACCTGGAGGAATCGACATCCACCTGGGGGATCGACATCCACCTGGAGGATCGACATCCACCTGGAGGATCGACATCCACCTGGAGGACCGACATCCACCTGGAATCGACATCCACCTGGAGGATCGACATCCACCTTGGAGGATCGACATCCACCTGGAGGATCGACATCCACCTGGAGGATCGACATCCACCTGGACATCCACCTGGAGGATCGACATCCACCTGGAGGATCGACATCCACTGGAGGATCGACATCCACCTGGAGGATCGACATCCACCTGGAGGATCGACATCCACCTCCGACATCCACCTGGAGGACCGACATCCACCTGGAGATCGACATCCACCTGGAGATCGACATCCACCTGGAGATCGACATCCACCCGACATCCACCTGGAGGATCGACATCCACCTGGAGGATCGCATCCACTGGAGGATCGACATCCACCTGGAGGATCGACATCCACCTGAGGATCGACATCACCTGAGGATCGACATCCACCTGGAGGATCGACATCCACCTGGGGGACCGACATCCACCTGGAGGACCGACATCCACCTGGAGGACATCCACCTGATCGACATCCACCTGGAGGATCGACATCCACCTGGAGGATCGACATCCACCTGGAGGATCGACATCCACCTGGAGGATCGACATCCACCTGGAGGATCGACATCCACCTGGAGGACCGACATCCACCTGGAGGACCGACATTCCACCTGGAGGATCGACATCCACCTGGAGGATCGACATCCACCTGGAGGATCGACATCCACCTGGAGGACCGACATCCACCTGGAGGACCGACATCCACCTGGAGGATCGACATCCACCTGGAGGATCGACATCCACCTGGAGGATCGACATCTCGACATCCACCTGGAGGACCGACATCCACCTGGAGGATCGACATCCACCTGGAGGATCGACATCCACCTGGAGGATCGACATCCACCTCGACATCCCTGGAGGAGTCGACATCCACGATCGACATCCACCTGGAGGATCGACATCCACCTGGAACGACACCACCTCGACATCCACCTGGAGGATCGACATCCACCTGGAGGATCACATCCACCTGGAGGACCGACATCCACCTGGAGGATCGACATCCACCTGGAGACCGACATCCACCTGGAGGACATCATCACCTGGAGGATCGGAGGATCCATCCATCTGGAGGATCGACATCCACCTGGGGACATCCAGGAGATCGACATCCACCTGGAGGATCGACATCCACCTGAGGATCGACATCCACCTGGAGATCGACATCCACCTGGAGGATCGACATCCACCTGGAGGATCGACATCCCTGGAGGATCGACATCCACCTGGAGGATCGACATCCACCTGGAGGACGACATCCACCTGGAGGAGGACATCCACCTGGAGGACCGACATCCACCTGGAGGATCGATCCACCTGGAGGATCGACATCCACATTCCACCTGGAGGACCCGACATCCACCTGGAGGATCGGAGGACCGACATCCACCTGGAGGATCCATCCACCTGGAGGATCGACATCCACCTGGAGGATCGACATCCACCTGGAGGATCGACATCATCGACATCCACCTGGAGGATCGACATCCACCTGAGGATCGACATCCACCTGGAGGATCGACATCCACTGGAGGATCGACATCCACCTGGAGGATCGACATCCACCTGGAGGGACCGACATCCACCTGGAGGATCGACATCCACGATCCATCCACCTGGAGGATCGATCCACCTGGAGGACGACATCCACCTGGAGGATGGACACTCCACCTCGACATCCACCTGATCGACATCCACCTGGAGATCGACATTCCACCTGGAGGATCGACATCCACCTGGAGGACCGACATCCACCTGGAGGATCGACATCCACCTTGGAGGATCGACATCCACCTGGAGGATCGACATCCACGCTGGAGGATCGACATCCACCTGGAGGATCGACATCCACCTGGAGGATCGACATCCACCTGGAGGATCGACATCCACTGGAGGATCGACATCCACCTGGAGGACCGACATCCACCTGGAGGGACATCCACCGATCGACATCCACCTGGAGGATCGACCCGACATCCACCTGGAGGATCGACATCACCTCGACATCCAACCTGGGAGGATCGACATCCACCTGGAGGACCGACATCCACTCCATCGACATCCACCTGGAGGATCATCCATCCACCTGGAGGTCGACATCCACCTGGAGGACCGACATCCACCTGGAGGACCGACATCCACCTGGAGGATCGACATCCACCTGGAGGACGACACATCACATGGAGGGACATCCACCGACATCCACCTGGAGGATCGACATCCACCTGGAGGATCGACATCCACCTGGAGGACCGACATCCAACGACATGGAGGATCGACATCCACCTGGAGGATCGACATCCACTGGAGGGACCCGACATCCACCTGGAGGATCGACATCCACCTGGAGGCTCGACATCCACTGGAGGACGACATATCCACCTGGAGGACGACATCCACCTGAGGATCGACAGAGGATCGACATCCACCTGGAGGATCGACATCCACCTGGAGGACCGACATCCACCTGGAGGATCGACATCCACCTGGAGGACCGACATCCACTGGAGGACGACATCCACCACCTGGAGGATCGACATCCACCTGGAGGATCGATCCATCCACCTGGAGGATCGACATCCACCTGGAGGATCGACATCCACCTGGAGACATCCACCGACGACATCCACCTGGAGGACGACATCCACCTGGAGGATCGACATCCACCTGGATCGACATCCACCTCGACATCCACTTGGAGGATCGACATCCACCTGGAGGGATGGACATCTTCGACATCCACCTCGACATCCAGGATCGACATCCACCTGGAGGCGACATCCACCTGGAGGATCGACATCCACCTGGAGGATCGACATCCACCTGGAGGATCGACATCCACCTGGAGGATCGACATCCACCTAGAGGATCGACATCCACCTGGAGGATCGACATCCACCTTCGGTAACACGCGGAGGAAGTGCGGCTCAAACGAAGGCCGCGAAAGAGAATTATGCGTCGAATTAGATTTTGATTTTATACTTTTCATAATTCGGAAGACAATATTTTGCAAGGAGAGGTGGAGATTTTTAGGAAGTGAAAATTAAGTATGCAAATGAAAATGTGATTACGTCACTCGCTTTGTCATAATGCATCGTCATCTATTCATATAGATCTACATATATTAGTGTTAGATATACATACATAGACACATATCTACATACATACATACACATATACACACACACACGTATATATATATATATATATATATATATATATATATATATATATATATATATATATACAAGATTATGTTCCCCTGGTTGTCACAGTGTCAGTAAAGACAATTGTCATTCTCAGAAGAAAAATATAACAAAATGGAAAACGGGAAATTTGGAGCTATCAACAAACCAGTGTAAAAGCGACGGAGAAGCACTTGTTTAATCACCATTAGTAATCACAAATCCTAATAAATGTCCTCTTGCTACAATTCAGTTAATATCAAGCCTAACAAGAATATTCGAAGCTTCTTTTACCAAGGAGACATTTAATTCTCATGTCGATAATATCTGCCGCCGTCATTTAGCCCAAAAATTACTGTAAAATTACCCCAGCTCTCGTTGCCCACTTTATTAAGCCTAACTGTACACGCAGATAGTTAGGCCGGACTTAGAACTCGTTTGCAGTTACGTCCCGGGCAATGAGCAGGCGAGGCAGGGAAGCTCCGAGGTTTCAGAGAGCAATTTTGGGGCCTTGGTGCAGGGGGTGAACTGCGAATCAGAACGGCTGGCTCTGATGCATAGTACTTGGTTGAGATTCACCGTTGTGAATGGTGGACTTGGGTGAAGGCTTTGCCGTCGTTTGATGGTTTGTAAATATTGAATGTGGTGGTGGCAGTGTGTGTTCGTGGTGTGTTGTAATGTGATTTGTATAGATGCAAAGGGTCACCAGCAGCATATATCTGTCCGTTCATTCATAAGCCTCAGTTTCTGTGCCAGTAGTGACTGGGAGCGAATCAGCATTCCAGATTTCCAGTTCCAGTCTCTCAGAAAAGAAGGAATGGTTGATTATGTTTGTAGAGGCAACTTTCGCATCAAAATGACTGACGGAAATTCAAGCTTGCAGTTAGGACGTTACCTAGGATTCCCTTTGTGAAAAGGATTACAGATTATTACTATAACTCAACGTTCCAGGAGCTCCATGACGATCGATACGAGTTGAGGCACTTGACAAGCGGTGCCATGGCACGTAAACGACCTACGCGATAGAATAGCTTAATGTGCAGTCAAGTGTGTTTGTGTTTATGTGTGTGTCTGTTTAAATGTACATATATGTACGTGTGTGTGTGTGTGTGTCTGTTTAAATGTACATATATGTACGTGTGTGTGTGTGTGTGTGTGTGTGTGTGTGTGTGTGTGTGTGTGTGTGTGTGTGTGTGTGTGTGTGTGCATGTGTGCGTGTGTGTGTGTGTGTTTGTATGTGTACATAAACACAAACATATATGTATACATATATGTGTATGTATGTATGTATATAGATAGATATAGATATATGCATATATATAGATATACATATATACATATACATAAATATATGTATTAGATACACACGTATTTACACACACACACCTTTTTTCTCTCACTTTTACTTTTAAAATCATATCTTGTTTTTTATAGCATATAGATAAATTGATAAATAAATAGATAAATTAATAAATGAATGGTCGAACGAATAAATAAGAAACGCAGTTAGACCATAAAAGGAATACAGGCAAAGTATTTTACCAATAAGTGCCGATACCTGTAGAAAAGGAAAAGGGAATCAACCTAACAGAGAGTGGGCGGG
>NW_020871470.1:1463090-1465590 GCF_003789085.1 Penaeus vannamei | reverse complement strand
TCAGCTACTATCGTCATCACTGCTATTGTTAGCATTATTATCATCACTATTATCATAATCGTTACCATTATTTTTATTATTATCCTTATTATTATCATCATCATTATCATTACTATTATCATTTCACCTATTTTTATTATCACTACTTATGTCATTATCAATGTTATCAATGTTGCTATTATCATTATCATTATCAATATTATCATTACAATTATTATCATTAATTTCATATAGTTATTGTCATGATTACTATCATTATTGTCATTATTACTATTATTATTATCATTATTATTTTTATTATTATTTTCATTATCTCTATCTTTACCACTTCCATTATTAACTTTATCATAATTCTTATCATTATCGTCTTCACTATTGATATTACTATCATTATCATTATAACTATTTTGTCATTATCGTTAAAATTGTTGTTACTATTACTATTATTATCATTAATATTATTATTATTTTCATTACTATTACTATTATTATTATTATTATCAACATTATTACAACTGTTATTATTATTATTATTATCATTGTCACTTTTATTATTACCATTATCATTGTTATCATGGTTATCAACAGAGACCTCTCACGTTGCACAAGTATTGGCAAAAAAGGCAATGAGATATCGACCGATATTTCATCCTCTGACTAATAATGTGATATGAAACTCTTGCTATAGTCTCTATTCATCAGCATACTTTCAAAATATGGTTTCGGTTCGTACCATATTATTTGATTTATATAGATAGATAGATAGATAAGTAAATACATACATACATACATACTTACACATACATACTTAAATACATGCATACATGGATGGCGAAATATGAATGTCCACAGGCTGAGGCAGAGGGAGAGATACAGGGACAGATGTACAGAGAGAGAGAGGGAGAGAGAGAGAGAGAGATAGAGAGAGAGAGAGAGAGAGAGAGAGAGAGAGAGAGAGAGAGAGAGAGAGAGAGAGAGAGAGAGAGAGAGAGAGAGAGAGAGAGAGAGAGAGAGAGAGAGAGAGAGAGAGAGAGAGAGAGACAGACAGAATAAAAGACAGAGTCAGAGATAGAGAGAAGACAGGAGAAATATAGAGAGAGACAGACAAACAGACAGACTGATCTTATATGAGTGGTTTAGCCTTCTTGCCCTTATTTTGTCTCCCTTCTTATGTGTGTGTGTGGGAGGTACTTGAAAAAAGAAAAATCTAAAAGTAAATGGTGGCCTCTCTCTATGTCATTAATGAAGACAAGAGAAAGAAAGGAGAGGAGGGAGATGAAGTTGCTCCTCAGATTGGTGCGAAAATGATGTCATTCAAGCCCCATCTTCATTTAATTCTTGTAGTATAATTAGATGCTAATGACTGTTGACTTAAGGGTAAATGTGGCGGCACAAAGGAAAGAGTTTTTTTTTTTTTTTTTTTTTTTTAGGTTTTATGAAGACGACAAAACAGAACTACGTCTTTGTGAACGGAGGAGAGGAGGGGAAGATAGAGGTCGATGAAAGATGGGATTAATTAACAATAAACGATAAAACAAGATAGAGAGAAATGAAATGGAAAAAGAAGCAGGTATCAAAGAAGGGAATTTAGAAACTAGACTGAATGAAAACAAGCAAGGAAAGGAAGAAGGAATGATGGACAGAAATGAAAAGAGAGACAGTGAGATGGAGAGAGGGAGAAAGAGAGAGAGAGAGAGAGAGAGAGGGGGGGGGGGATAGAAAAAACACAGAGAAAAAGAAGAAAGAAAGAGACAGATAAACAGACAGGCAAACAAACAAACAAACAAACAGAGCACTTCGGGTAAAAAAAAAAAAAAGTTACCATAATACAGAAAACACGAAATTATTACGATACGATGACAGATCAGCCTCGCAGCACCGGTCCCGACCCTCGTATTCCAACCGCGAAATCTATGCACCGATTTGCCGACCTTTGGGAAGCGACGAGAGAAATACCACAGGGCAACGGCAGACAATACGACCATTTGGAAGATAAGGCATAATAAGGGATAGATAAAACGATATACAAATCGAACGTCACGGAGGCCTGTCATAAACAAAAATATACAGCGGAAGCATGTAATCACACAAACACGTCTACACACGCACAGGCACACGCAAACAATCACACAGATTCAAACTCACACATGGTGATAATCGTGGTGACAATAACAGAGAAAATGACAGTTATAATACAAATGATGATAATAAGAAAAAAATGATGATAATGATAATAATAATAATAATAATAATAATAATAATAATAATAATAATAATAATAATAATAATAATGATGATGATGATGATGATGATAATAGTAATAATAATCATAATAATGATAATAATAATAATAATAATAATAATGATAATAATAATAATAATGATAATGATAATAATATAATAATAATAATAATAATGATAATAATAATAATAATAATAATAATAATAATAATAATAATAATAATAATAATAATAATAATAATAATAATAATAATAATAA
>NW_020871470.1:1448921-1455557 GCF_003789085.1 Penaeus vannamei | reverse complement strand
TCACCATCCTCGCACACTCACAGTCACTCGAAAGTCTATGTAGGCTGTTGATCGTCAAGCTACTATACATAAGAACACAGCAACAGGATACAGCCATGGTAGGGTATCTAGACATATATATATTTGATGATATGTATATTAATATATATATATAATATTTTATATATGAGTATGTACATAAGTAAATAATTATAAAGGTAAGTAGACGACATATAGGCAGTTATATATGTTAGTGAGGAGTATACTAATTTAAGGTGATTGTACGGTTATATATCATATATCTGTTGAATATAGGCATTTAGTGCTAATTGAAGCGTGTTATAATAATACTGGTGATATATATATAAGTATAACTGTATATATATTAATACGTAATGGTAGATATTGGAGTTATATGTAGAGTTTCACGTTTTGTGATGAGATATATATACTATTATTATATATAGTAGTTATTCATATTTATAAACAACACTTAAATCATTCATGGTATTTTATGATACTCATTTAATAAGATCAATAATAAATTGTAGCCAAATTGGAATTGAGCGGATGAGTAGAGTGAAGGGGTGGAGTAGATGAAGGGGACGGTAGCTTAGGGGGTATAATAGAGGGTAATGTATAGGGGGGGGTGTAAATGTTGAATAAATAGTAGGTGATGTGTGTATTGAGTATAGGATAAGTCTTTAAGGTGTTATAGATAATATTAGTATAGTAGTATTCGAACTATATACTATATAGTATATTATATACCAATCGTTTAAATGTGTTATAATAGTGATATATAGCATATATTAGCTAGTACTATATATAGTATACGGTGGGGGAGGGGGAGGAGTGATAGTTTAGTAACTATACGGACTAGGAATATAATATGAGTAATATACTATAATAATATTACGATAAGCTATCATATAGTTATATGTGTAGATATACAGATAGGAATACGATAACTATGACTATATAGATCTATATTAGTGTTCTATAGATCGCTGTCTGAGAGTATCTATCTATATATGGCTTGATCCATATATAACCGAGAGTTAAGATATTAGGAATAGGGTATAAGTAAGAAAGAGAGATAGTGATATATAGTGTGTAATAGTTTAAGTATATAATAGTATAGTGAAGAGAATAGATGAGTAAGTGGAGAGAGAGTATAATATGATGAGTGTAGATAGGTATTATATATATATTAATATATATACTGGATATGATATAGCTACGTGAGATCATAAGCAGTATGATGATTATCTATATCTAGTAAGGATGTCTAGATCGTGTCTAGTATATATGAGTAGAGAAGTAGTGAAGTAACGGAGTAGTTAATAGAAGATATAGTAGTAAGTTATAATGGATAGTAGGGTGATTAATGTGTGATGTGTGTAGTGAGGATGTGAGAGGTGGGAGGTGGTGGTAGAGTGGATGTGTGATGGTAGTGGTGATGTGTGGATGTGTGTGCGAGTGTGTGATGGAGTGTGGTGTGAGTGTGTTGAAATGGTTGTGCTAGTGTGTCGCTCATGTGCATAAATATATATAATACTACATCACAGTATATAACAATTTACTGAATGATAATATAGTAAGGAGTATGTATAAAGTGGATGAGATAAGATGATAAGTAGATAGAGCCAGAGTAGAGATAAGAGGAGTGATGCTAATATGATAGAATATAGAATTAGAGTAATATAGTTAAGGAATATATATAGTAAGAAGTAACGTAGTAATATGTATATATATGTTATAAGTATAGTATATATAGTAAGTAATGGATATAATAGTAATATATTAGTATACGTATATATTGTTGTGTTGTGTGATGTGTGTGTGTGGTGTGTGTGTGGTGGTGTGTGTAATATATATATATATATATAAACATATTATATATATAGTATAAGTATAATATAATATCTAGTTATATATAGTATACATAATAATATATAGTAATAGTATATTATACTATATATATATATATATAGCGGTATAATATAGTGTATATATTATAGTATACGTATCATATATTGCCATTAATACAAAAAATTTTAACAAAATTAACAAATAACCATTACAAATAATTAACCAAAAAATTGTAAAAACAAAAGAAAAAAAAGTACATTATTAAAATTAAATATATATTATATAAGGGTATATACTATATATATATATAATACATATATATAGTATAAAGTACCATATATATATCATAAGAATAATAGATATATAGTAGTATATATATAGCGATATAATATACTATATAAGAGTAGAGAAAGTATATAAGATATGTATATATATATAAGTGATAATATATAGTAGAATTTATATGTTGAGGTATAATATACCGTGTGCGAAATATATATCTATAGATATATATACCATATATATATATAATATATATATAGTAATATATAATATATAGTAATAATATACTATATATATATCATTATATATATAATAGATAATATATAACTATATATAATAATATATATATATATATATATATATTGTATATAGTATATATATTATATATAGTATAAGATATGAATATGATAATAGTATATAATATATATAAATAATTAATATATTATAATATATAGTTATTATATATATATACATATAAATTAGTGTTGTTTGATAGTGTGTGTGTTGTGTGTGTGTGTGTGTGTGTGTGTGTGTGTGTGTGTGAAATATATAAATATATATATATATATATATATATATAATGGTATATAATAATATATATATATAGAGAGAGAGAGAGAGAAGAGAGAGAGAGAGAGAGAGAGAGAGAGAGAGAGAGAGAGAGAGAAGAGAGAGAGACAGACAGACAGACAGACAGACAGACAGAGAGAGAGTGAAGTATAGAAAATGCGATCTCAACACAGACACCTTGGCAATCTTGTCAACCGAAACTGCCCCTGTGAAGCGCCTCGGGTAAATTATTTTTGGGATGGTTCAACACCGTCAAACTCTGTGCTAATGGTGAGGTTGGTTCACCCAGGATCGTTCATCTGTGTCCTGGAAACGAAACGCGACGCTGGTTCGCGGTTCGATCCCTCTTACCCTGTGTCCGCTGAGTCCTGTTGTGTGAAGCACAGCATCACTCTCGCGATATTAGCTTTTGTATTAAGGAGCAGAAGGCCAGGCCATTAAGCTAATGTTGCGTAGTTCCGGTTGGTATAAATCGTGACAGAGGGCAAGGACACAGAGATGTATGCGGGGGAGGAGTGGGGGGGGGGGGTGCTGTATTTGATGTAGAGATATGTTTTCTTTTCACGCTTTCGGCTGCATCTCCACAAACATTCCATAGGCGGTGTGTCCCAACCTTACTCTATTACAAAATGAAATCTGATTGCTTTATAAATCTGTTTTGTACTTATATTGATTTATTGGTATACCTCTCTGAGTGCTTGTTTATTTAACATATATTTTCTATAGACGAAAATGATATTTTCTTAAGAAAAAATGCGATAATAAGAATAATAGGAATGGCACGGAGAGCAATAACGGGAATAATAACACAGGAGAATGGAGAGAGAAAAAAGAAAGAAGAAAACAAGCAAGAGAGTCTATTTGTCTGAAAATACGGTCCCTTGTGAATATTAGAGTCTAGTAAGTAGCCAAGAATATGGGATGAAAGGAGCAACCGAAAGTGCTTGTCTCAGCCATTACTTGCTATTTTCCTGACCTTTATCGATACAGTGTGCTAAGTTTAGCGCTCCAGCAATGGTGCTGCACAAGGGGTGAAGGAGAGCTGGAAGGAGGGAAAGGGGAAGGGGAGAGGAAACGAACGAAGGGTTGTGGAGAGGGGTAGGGATAATGGGCGCGATGGAGGGGGGGGGGTAGGTGGGAAAGAAAGGAGGCAAAAGGGGGTAATGACGGAAAGGAAAAGAGGAAAGAGGGAGAGAGAAAGGAACGGATTTAGGGAAGGAAGGGAGGGGAAGGAGAAGGCAAGGAAAAAAAAAGGAGAGACAGGGGAGGGAAGGAGAGAGAAAGAAAGACGAAGAGATAAGGAATGAAGGAAAAGAAGCAAGAGGGTTGAAAATAAGACACAAGAAAAAGGAAGTAAATGGCATAGCGGACAGTCAAAACAATTGAAGAAATTCTTAAGAAACGATGAGGAAGGACGAGGAAAATAAGTGGAGTTGGAAAAGATGGAAAGTTAAAAGAGGAAATGAAAGACAGGAAAATTAAAGAATGGAAAGCAGATACGAGGAAGGAGTGAGAGAGTGAGGCAACAACGAACGAAATGTAATAATTCAAGATGAAAAGAATGAATAAATCGTAAAGGATAAAACTACAAAAGCTTTCCAGATCATGAAAATATAGATGTGACAGCATGATGAAAAAGTAAAAGCATAAAAGTAAAGACATACATGAAATGTAAAAATAATGGGAAAAAAAACATGCGAAGAGGAGAATGTAGAGACGGAAGGGAGAATTGAAGAAACAATAGAGGGAACACAGTAAATTAAATATAGGCATGATAGCTATTTGCGAAAGCATATAGAGAGGACAGAAAATGAGATAGAAAAAAACAATAGCATAAAGAAATGAAAGAAATAATGCATAGAGGAAGAAATCGAGAGAGAGAGAGAGAGAGAGAGAGAGAGAGAGAGAGAGAGAGAGAGAGAGAGAGAGAGAGAGAGAGAGAGAGAGAGACTCAAACAGATAAACAAATATTGCAGGAGAAGGAAAGAGAAAGAGGCGATAGAAGAGAGAGAGAGAAAAAAAACAGACACACACAATCACAGATTTTGAGGGGGAAGAAGAGAGAGAAAAAAATGAATACAAGGGAAGGAAAAGATAACAGAAAGACAAAAGACACATCAAAACAGAACGACAGAGAGACAGATCGCACAAAGGAGACGTTAAAAAAAGAAAAAAAATCGAGCAGTTCTGGTGTCGTTTGTCGTGTTCTCTCTCCTCGGGCCCTTCGGGAATCTGAAGATGATGTCCTTGCATAATTAGTCTCCCTAGTAGTGCCACAAGTTCTGTTTAGTACTGTGCAGTTGCGGTGGGTAATGAAGTTCTGCTGCTTGGGTAAATATCCTAATATAACTTTGTATGTATATGTGTCAATAGATGTATCTGTTTTTATGTATAAAGAGAGATAGAGAGACTAATAGACAGATTGGTTTACTGTTTGATCGATAGTTTGATAGCCAGAGGGATTTATTGGTAGTTAGATGATTATATGATTATTTGTGGAATATTGTTTTATGTTCTTCTTTATTATTAAATGATGGTATATTAGTTATGATTTATAGATGAATATCAACGACAAAAGAAATAATACGTTCCATAGAGAGAAATTTTTTTGAATGAGAATGAATGTATACGCACTCATTTACATATGCGTGTGTACATATGTGTGTGTGTTATATGAAGTCTATTCTTTTATATGTGTTCTGAATGTGTAATATATACGCTGGGTATTTACCCTGTTCCAAGTGATTTAGAGCTGCCGCCTGAAATGTGACCGGGCTGAGATTGATAAGGAATGCCTGTACCCCCCCCCCCTCCTCCTGGTCCCTTGATTCTCTTCCGTCTCTTTCTTCTGCCCCCCCCCCCCCTCCATCTCTCTCTTCTCTCTTCTCTCTTCTTCTCTCTCTCTCTCTCTCTCTCTCTCTCTCTCTCTCTCTCTCTCTCTCATCTGCTCTCTCTCTCTCTCTCTCTCTCCTTCTCCGTTAGCCCAACGATATCTGTACATTCCCGTGAAATGTGTGCTAATATCTATTTTCGATCTAATCTATTGTGTACTACATTGCTAGCAAAGGATAGGCATAGATCTATATAGTCAATTGTTATTTAATCTCTCTGAATTTACTTACTGCGCCTCTCAGGTTATATGTTGTAACTGAGCTTCATATGCCATCAGTGGAGTACTGCATTCATGCGCATCCGAGCTGTTCTATTATATAGTCTAAACATCTCATTGGCCTTATATGCATCACATAAAAACAACTTAGGTTCCAGCAGTGTCTCTGCCTGTCTTAGGTCCCTAAGAGCAAAAGGACACGACTCTTCGCTCATTCGATTGAATGTGACACTTACTTTCACTACATTATAAAAAAGAATATCATCAATTTATACATGGATACATATAAGTAAAACATAGCTTAATTCGTGGCTCATCAGGCTATCGTGCATCTCATTAAATTATCAAAAGAATCCAAACACACTTAAACCTTAGCTTAACATCTACATGCCCTCGCTGGTCCGCCGCCACGGGCTCTTGCAAATGTTGCCTGCGGTGGTGTATTGCGATTCCCCTTACCAAGCTCCTGACCAAAGCCAATGCCGAACGTTAAGGAATTGCAACCAATAATCACTTGCATGCAACGGGCTGAATTGGCTTCTCCAAATGGTTGGAGAGCTCAGACACAGCGAGGCCGCGCCCACTCTCGGCACCCGCTGCTGGCCCTTAACACCCATCTCATCTGTTGCTGTCAACGCTGTGCAGACATCCGAGGCACCGTAGCTGGACTGCTGGACCACAGATCACCAAGGACACGGACTACCTGAAACAGCCCTTCAACGAGCCGAGCTACTTGCTTTGCGGATTCATCCAAGCATCAGCGACCAAGTAGGATACCGCACCAGTCTCGCCATGACCTTGCTCGCCACGCAGCGCTCCAA
>NW_020871470.1:1443921-1446421 GCF_003789085.1 Penaeus vannamei | reverse complement strand
CTTTTTAGAAGAGTGTGATTCAAAATATACTTTAACGTGTATTTTCGAGTAAAACTTCAAATGTTACTGTACATCCCCATCTATGCTTCATTACATCGCTCCTTTTACCTCACTATTCTATAATGATTCTTCCTTCGTCTTCTCTCCTCTCTTTTCTTTTTCTCTCATTCTCTCCTCCCTATCTCACTCATTCTATCCTCACTCTAAATCTTCTCTTTCTATCTCATTCTCTCCTCCCTATCTCACTCCTCTTATCTTCACTCTCAATCTTCTCTTTTCCCTTCTCTTTCTCTCTCATTCCCTCCTCTTATCCTCACTCTCAATCTTCACTTTTCCCTTCTTCTCTTTCTCTCTCATTCCCTCCTCCCTACATCATTCTCTCTATCCTCCTCCTTCCCTCTTCCCCTCTCTCTACTAATACATCAAACATGAACAACATCTTTCCTTGAGCTGTCTCCCCCGTCGGTCTCCATAGCACCCGGGAGCGATCTACAGAGACCTATCGAGAGCGTCTGAGCCTTGTCCCTTCCCCTCCCCCCTCCTCGCACTCCCCTTCTCACCCCCATAATAAACTTTGTATCGAGTGCCACATCAACGCTGTCCGGTGCCGTAGGGTGTGTCTCGCCCCCCGTGCTTGGTGTGTGAGTCAGCAGTGACGTGTTCGTACGACCTTTGTCTGTATCTGTATCTTTTCTTTCATCTCATTCTCTTAAGATGTACACCCAGCTACATTCACATACACCCACACACATATATATGTATGTATATGTGTGCGTGTGTGTGTGTGTGTGTGTGTGTGTGTGTGTGTGTGTGTGTGTGTGTGTGTGTGTGTGTGTGTGTGTGTGTGTGTGTGTGTGTGTGTGTGTGTGTGTGTGTGTGTGTGTGTGTGTGTGTGTGTACATATATGTATCCATAAGGCATAGCCGTCTGTGCGTGATAAAATCGTTATGATATCCACGAAGGAAGCTTGGTCAAGGCACAGAATCAGGATCGAACATTATCGCGTAGTCGCTGCATGAGCCACAGCCCGGTCTCTCGCCAGCCAAAGGAGAATGTATATTTTCTTGCCATAGAGTGTAGAGAGCAATAAAGTGTAAATACTGAGAATGGAGGAGACATAAATGAAGATGAGTAGAGAATGTGTTCCCAATTGCGATCCTTTTTCCTGCTCCGCGACAGGACAATGGAGGAAAAGGTCTGCGATGGGGGATTGGAAGGCTGCCTGCGTTTTGTGGGCGTTCAACTGAAATTTTGAAAAAAAGGGACATACGCTTGCTTTGCTCGTAAATTATATGATTGCTTTGTTTGGGGGAGATACGTTTGGTTTACTGGAACCAAGGCCTTTTCACGCTTGTACCTTCTCCCCTAATTTCTGCGTTTTATAATAAATTTCTACATGTAAATGGCCAAACCCTATCACACAAGCCGGGTTTCTCTGCCTCCATGCAAACAAACACGACGCAAATATAGACAAACAAGTTAGGTCACAGGATTCACAGGCGCATCCCCATACATTATTTTAAGTTTATCATTATGTAAAGGAGACCCGAAAGTTGTGAAAATATATTCTATAATAGAAGAATTACAAGAATTTCTTTTGTTTTGCTTATTGGTAAAAACAATCAAGCATTACAGAACCTACGTAGCGCAAGATCAAGTCGGAAATTAGTCAGACGAAAACGATCGTCAACACACGAGAGGCATGCATGCGATACATACAGAAAACAAATACAGAACAAATGCAGAAGCATCGACTGGCATAAAGGCAAAGATTAGTGGGAAATTTACTCGTGTGATACGGACACTCTTATTGCGAAAAAACACTTCCTTTGTCGAAAAATATAGATATGATGACTTGCTTTCCTGGAATAAGATACAAATCCTGGAGAAGATACTATTGCTTTGATGAAACAAAATACAATTGCTTCTCTGTGCTACATTACTGAGCATTGGAAATAATAGAAGGAAAGCAAGAAAAACTTATCGCACTGTAATGATTCATGTGCGTGTGCGTATCTGCAACATGCAGCTCAATTTGGCATTTACCGTCTTCCAGGAGATGCAACATTACCTCTCAGCCTTACTCATACACACACATACCACTCGCACACAAGCAACACTCACACACATCACGCACTCGCACACAAGCACACATACACACTCGCACACGCACGCACTCGCACACAAGCACACATACACGCATCGCACACAAGCACATACTCGCACGCACATACACGCACTCGCACACAGCACACATACACGCACTCGCACACAAGCACACATACACGCACTCGCACACAAAAGCACACATACACGCACTCGCACACAAAGCACACATACACGCACTGGCACACATACACGCACTCGCACACAAGCACACATACACGCACAAGTGGTGAATCTTGGTCTGAAAGGTGAGTGAGCGAGGAGATGATACATAAGACCAAATGTCGCTGATCTATATTGAACACATTTAGTATTCGTCTGACATTTTATGCTA
>NW_020871470.1:1405705-1408205 GCF_003789085.1 Penaeus vannamei | reverse complement strand
CGTACTCAAAACAATGTCCTCTCCCCTCTTAACCGTGCCTGCTAATTTTCTCCGCCGCGGCCCTCTGAGTCTTACATCTTCATAAATCTACATCCCTTTGAGACTGCCCCCCCCCCCCCCCCGCTCCCCCGCGGCGCCGCTCGCGTCTTCCTTCCGTGACTCCAACATGACACAGCCTCTCCCTTGCCTCGGCTTCCTCCGCTCGGGGTCCGGGGATGCGCTGGGTGTGTCTGGTCCCAGGCCGGGCTGCTCCTCCGTGTGGTTTCATATGTCGATTTTGGTTTGTGTGTCTGCTTGTTTTGGTGATTTTTGTGTGTTATGCCTGTGTCTGTATTTATGTATCCGTGTTTCCGCCTTAACTCTGTCTTCCTTCCGCTGTTGTTGTTTCTTTTTCTGCTTTCATCCAATTGGATTATTCATCTTTCTCTTATTTCTTCTTTTTGACGATGATGGTGATAACGATATAAATACAAGATAGTAAAGAAAATAGCGATACTAATAGCAAAACAAACGATCCAGATAAGATAAAAGAACCAAGAAGAAAAAATGGACCAAAAAGAAAGTTCAAGAAAAAAGAAAAAGGCTAGAGCAAAAGTCTTCCGAATTCCACTCAACTTTAACCGTGGCCTCCTTGCGCGCTCCCTCCCTAACCTGCTATAGCCCGGTCCATACGCTCCCTCGCAGCCCTCCAGCGCCCAATATCAGGTGTCGCGCTTAGGCTTGGCCATAACACCCAGTCCGCTGACCAATAGCATCTCTCCGTTTCAATTTCGACGTCAACGTTTTATCAATTTCGAGGCAAAAATGCTAAATTCTTTAAAAAAGTAAAAAAAGAGCAAATACTTCCAAAACATATTAGCTCCTGATACAGAACACATTCGATGATGATAATGGTAATAACGGCAAGAAAAACACCCCGATAACCTGACGTGTCGCGCATCTGGCAACGCCCCGGGACCGATCAACAGTTTTAGGCTTACGAGGACGCAGAGAGCCACGCCCTCCGCCGAGCAGCCGAACCAGAATACCTGGCTACTACAGACGCCTAAAACCGAGGCACTTTAGGCCAGCTCATTAATCGGTTTGCTGAATTTAAGTATGCCTGCATTGGGGTTAAAGGGTTAATGGGACCGGTGGAAAAATGGAGGCTGGGGAGGACTGAGGAGTCTGTGAGGTACAGTGGAGGAAGGGGAGAGCGTCGGCACAAATATATATATATATTATATTATATATATATATATATATATAATATATATATATATATATTAATATATATTATACATATATATATATACATACACAGTAGCACGGCACACACACACACACACACACACACACACACACACACACACCAACTATACACACACACACACACACACACACACACCACACACACACACACACACACACACAACCACACGGACACACATATACTATATACTCTCTCTCTCTGTCTCTGTCAGTTTTCCTCTCTCTCTCTCTCTCTCTCTCTCTCTCTCTCTCTCTCTCTCTCTCTCTCTCTCTCTCTCTCTCTCTCTCTCTCTCTCTCTCTCTCTCTCTCGTCTCTCTCTCTCTCTGTCTCTCTCTCTCCTCCTCCTCTCTCCCTCTCTCTTCTCTTGTCTGTCTCCTCCCTCTCCTCTCTCTCTTTTCTGTTTTCATTTATTTATCTAGATTACACATTTTTTATTTTACCATATAGATTACATACTGGTGAGTAAATTAATAAACTGATAAAAATAGATAGAAAATGATAAATATCGATACATTAATTGGTAAAACAGTTACAGAAATCAATATAATATATAAAAGATAAAGAGAGAGGCACACGTACATAGATAGATAGACAGATAGGTATACAGATTGGAAGATAAATAGGTAGATAGCTAGAGAGAGAGATAGAGATAGAGACAGATAGATAGATAGATAGACAGATAGCTAAATAGACAGATAGATAGAATCAAAGAGAGAGATAAATAGATAAATAGACAGTTAAACAGGCAGACATAAATAAAGAGACAGAGGAGAGAGAGAGAGAGAGAGAGAGAGAGAGAGAGAGAGAGAGAGAGAGAGAGAGAGAGAGAGAGAGAGAGAGAGAGAGAGAGAGAGAGAGAGAGAGAGAGAGAGAGAGAGAGAGAGAGAGAGAGAGAGAGAGAGAGGAGAGAGAGAGAGAGAGAGAGAGAGAGAGAGAGAGAGAGAGAGAGAGAGAGAGAAAAAGAGAGAGAATGAAGGAGAAAGAAGACGACGAAACACATGTTACAATCAGCAAAGAAGGATGAACAGCCTCACAAGTAATCTGTTTGGGTAAGCCAGGAAACCCAATCCATTCTACAATCATTCGACCAATCAGTGGGGAAGCAAGGATTAAGCCAAGATCCTATTCTACCCGGGAAGGAGTGGAAGGAGGGAGAGGGGGATGGAAGAGAGGGGAGGTGACAGGATGAGACGGGCGAGGGGAAGGAGAGGGGAGACAGGAGAGAGGTGAGGTTGAAGGTAAGGAGGG
>NW_020871470.1:1395705-1400705 GCF_003789085.1 Penaeus vannamei | reverse complement strand
CATCACGGAATAAATGAATTCCTAGCTCATCCCAGAAGAGGTTAAGAGCTGAATCCAGAGACGCCATGAATCTGTCAAGAATTTTTCGATGAACTTGTCTCCGCTCGCCAACCCAAGCACGCGCCGGCTGAACAATGAACCCCCAAGCCCCTAAAATGGATAAATTAAGGGAATGCCAAAGAAACGAGGTCGAGGGAAGGGTAGGAGGAAGGCGGAGAAAGAGGTGGGAGGGGCTTGGAAAAGTGGGAAGGAGAACGGGAAGGGGGAGGAGTGGGGAGGAGTAGGAGTAGGGAGAGGAGGAGTAGGGGAGGATGGGGAGGAGGAGGAGTGAGAGAAGGAGTAGTAGTAGGGAGGAGGAGGGGGAGGAGGCGGTGGTGTGAGGGGTGAGAGATGAAGGGGGGAGAGTGGAGGCAGGTTACATATTTCTCTCCTCATTCCAACCTATCATTATCATTATTCCCTCTCCGCCCCTCCGCCCAGAACTCCAGTTCGTCATTCTCTCTTTCTCTCTCTCTCTCTCTCTCTCTCTCTCTCTCTCTCTCTCTCTCTCTCTCTCTCTCTCTCTCTCTCTCTCTCTCTCTCTCTCTCTCTCTCTCTCTCTCTCTCTCTCTCTCTCATATATATATATATATATATATATATATATATATATATATATGTATGTATGTATTTAAATACATACATAAACAAACACACACACATGTAAATATATTATATATTATATATATATATATATATTATATATATATATATATATATATATATATATATATAGTATATAATATATATAATATATATATATATATATATATATATATATATATATATAATATATATATATATATATATACATATATATATATATATATATATATATATATATATATATATATATATATATATATATATATATATATATATATATATATATATAATATATATATATATATATATATATATATATATATATATATAATATATATATATATATATATATATATTATATATATATATATATATATATATATATATATTATATATATATATATATAATATATATATATATATATATATATATATATATATATATATATATATATATATATAATATATATATATATATATATATATATATATATATATATATATATATATATATATATATATATATATATATATATATATATAATATATATATATATATATATATATATATATAGTATATATATATATATATATATTATATATATATATATATATATATATATATATATAGTATACACACACAAATGCATGTAAAGCAATTCTCCCCCTTTTCCTTCCATTCGCTCTCCCCCCCTCTCTCTCTCCCTTTCCCCTCCTCCTTTCTCCTTCTCTCTCTTTCTCCTTCCCTGTTCCCCCTTCCCTCTTTCTCTAAGGAGACGCCCGACCCTGGCGAATGAAACAATGGCGCCGATTTAATCCCCAAAATGAACCACCTTATTTGGTACTTAAAGAAATTTCCGAAATTGGGTGAAGAAAAAAAGGGTCGTTTATTCGCGTCGGGGACTGACGGAATGCGAGAGGGGGGGGAGGGGGGAGGGGAAGAGGGAAGATGTGGGAAGCGGAAGGGGGGAGGATGAGGTGAAAAAAAAGAGGGGGAAGGGGAAAGGGGGAGAGGGGAGTGAGGATGAGTGGGAGGGGGAAGGGGAGAGGGGAGGATGAGGAAGGGGAGGGGAGAGGATGTGGTGAAAGGGGAAGAGAGGGAGGGGGCGGGAAAGGGGAGAGGGGAGGGTGGGGGGAAGGGGGAGGGGAGAGGATGAGAGGAGGCGGAGGGGGAAGTGAAGGTATCGGAGGGGGGTGAGGGAAGGGGGATGAGGGGCATGGGGTTATGTGGAGATAATAGGGAATTATGAGGAAAATGAGGGGCTGAGGGGACTGAGCGAATCTTTGGGCAAAGGTGAATAAGAGAGTAGGAGAAGTCTCCCCCCCCTCTCTCTCGCCTCCTTCCCCTCCCCCTCTCTATCTCTCTGACCCTCCTTCCTCTTCTCTCTCTCTCCCTCTCTCTTACGGCCTCCTTCCCTCTCTCGCTCTCTCTCTTCCTCCCTCACCACCCCCTCTCTTTCTCTCTCTTTTGCCCTCCTTCCCGCTCCCCTCTCTCTCTCTCTCTCTCTCTTCCTCCCTCACCTCCTCTCTCTGCCACCCTCTCGTCTTCTTCTCCTTCTCTCCCATGCCCCGCATTCTCGCATCTCCATTATGGTCCTTAAGAGAAATATCGCATCTTCTTACCCTCTGTCATCTCCCTCTTCTTATTTTCTTGCGCCTCTTTTGTCCAGTTATTGACCTTTTTCTTCTTCCACCTGTCCAGCGGCGTATTTTATTGTCTTCTCTTCCTCATTTTGCTTTTTGTGCTCTTTTTTGGTCTTTTTCTTTTGGTCATTTTCTCAATTTGGTTTGAGGCTTTGTCCTTTTTTGGCATGGTTTTTAATTTCGGATTCCCATGGCATCAGTGTCAGGATTAACCAATGTCTTGTATTTCAAAATCTGACATTATCTTCATTTGAAAATTCGCAATCATAATTTTTTTTTTTTAAGAAATGTAATTAAGTTAATTTTCTCTTGGGCCTTTTCTTGAGTTGATTTTGGTTCTTAGCTTTCTTTTGATTTTTCTTAGTCTTAATTGTCACTCGGGTATTATCTTAATTGTTTTTTGTTCGTATACTCTGTCTCTCTCTCCCTCCTTCCGTCTCTCTCAATCTCTCTTTAGCTCTCTTTACCTCTCACCTTCGGTCTTGTCCTCTCTCTTTCCCCTCTCCCCTCTCTCCTTGTCTCTTTTTCTTCCTCTCTCTTGTGATCTCTCCCTCCACCCTACTCTATCTCTCTCTTTCTCGCTCTCTCTTCCTCCCTCCTTCCCCCTCTCTCTATCTCACTCTCCCTTCCTTGACCCCCATCTCTCCCTCCTTCCTTCCCCTTCTCCCTCTCTCTCTCCCTCCCTCCTTCCCCTTCTCCCTCTCTCTCTCTCTCCCTTCCTTCTCCCCCTTAATCTCTCTCTTTCTCTTGTTCTCTACCCCCACCCTCCTACGCCCCCCTCTTTGAAACACGTACTCCCTCTCCCTCTTCCCCCTCTTTCTCTCCAACGTGATTCTTCATAACCCTTTTAATTTTTTTTTTTTTTTTTTTTTTTTTTTTTTCCATTATCATACCCAAACCTCTTCCCTGCCCTCGTCCATCCTCCATTTTTCCCCTTCCTTTTCTTTTCTCTTCGCGTAACCCCTTCCCTTCCCTCCCCCCACACTCCCCCCTCCCCTGCTGGGATTAAAAGCGTAGGGCCATAACCTTCTCTACTCCAGGGTAATGATAGGAAGGTCCCCCATAGCGTCTTCCAGCAAATGCCAAAATATAGCTCCCCCCTGTTCCCTCCCCTAATTTGTTCCCTTTGTATATTTCTGGGTGTTTTTTTTTCCTCCAAGTTTCGTTATTTTTTTCGTATGTTTTATTCTTTATCATGCGACCTTTTTCTTCTTCCTCTCCTTCTCTTCCTCTTTCTTTCTTTTTCTTCATATTCATATTCGTTATCATCATTATCATTATCATCTTTTCCTTTTTCCTTCTTTGTCTTCGTTATGTTCTGCTTCTTTTTCTTCTTCTTTTTTTTCTTTTCGTTTCTTGCTTTGCCCTTCTTGTTTTTCTCTTTCTTCTCTCTCCTCCTCATCATCATCATTATCTTTTTCTTCTCCTGTCTCTCGCCTTACTTCCCTCTCTTTTCTCGTGTTATGTTATTTTTCATCATTGTTTCCGTAACTTTCGTCATTCACCTCTTGAGTTTACTTTTCTTCTTGAGTTTCCTCTTCCTTTAATTACCTTTCTATTTTTGTTTTACCAATCCTGCCATCCTCTTTTTTCATCCCTTTGACCTGTTTCTTTTCCCTTCATTCCAAAGGCAATCTCTTCTTAGGTCATTCACCTTTGCCCGCCCACCCACCCTCCCGCCGCCATCTGTCTCTCTCTACCTGGCCTGCTGTTGCTACTCGTCGCCCTTGTGTATATTGGCTCTGTGTGCGTGTGTGTGTGTGTGTGTGTGTGTATGTGTGTGTGTCCTTTACGCTCGATACTATCATATAACCTGGCTGCTATTATCTTCCCGTGGCCATGTGTATTGTTTTGTGGAGGTTTATTTATATCTTATTAACCACACCACCGCCACCACCAACAACAACAAAAAACACTCACACTCGCACACACACACACAGTCACACACACACACACGCAAACAAACATATAGACTGCCTTCGATCTATTGCCTAATTGTCCCTCCAAGTCTTTTCCTGTTATTATTATTATTATTATTTGGTAATGTCACCTATTCACCATTTATTTCTTCGACATAATGCATTTGCTTGGGTAATGATTACGACCCATCAGCTGATATCAAGGATTATCATTATACATGAATTGCCACGTAACTATTTTGTTTTTGATTTGTTGTTGTCTTCCTTTTTCTTCTCTCACTCACTCACTCTCATGTCTCTCTGGCTCTCTTTCTGTCTGTCTGTCTGTCTGTTCCACTCCCTCTCTCTCCCCTCTATCTATTTATCACTTTTATTTCATTTTCTCTCTTTCTCTTTTCTCTCACTTTCTCTCTTTTCCTCTTCCCTCCCTCTTTACCGTTCTCCATTTTCTCTTTCTCTCCTCCCACCCAACCTCTTATTCTCTGTCTGTCTGGCTCTTTCACGCCTCCTAGTCACCACTTTCTCTCTCTTGTTCTCCCTGTCCCTCTCCTTTCCCCTTTTCCCTAAACGTCTCCAACAATCTTCCACAGATTGACCTTATTACACTGACCTTTTCTCTTATCATCTTGCGGACCCAACCTGACTGCCTTGAGTAGATCGCCTGCTTGCTTGCATGCAGTGCGGTAGAGGTCAAGCATATTAATGATCGATTTTTGAAGAATTCACAATGAATCAGTTGACTGGACCTAATGCTCTTCGCTATTATTATTATTGCTGTTTTGCACGCTTTCT
>NW_020871470.1:1365705-1368205 GCF_003789085.1 Penaeus vannamei | reverse complement strand
GGTGAAGAGGCAGTTAAGATCTGGAGATGCACGAGGGAGCACGGGAGCGACTGTGGGGCTGCCGAGGGCTTTGGAAGGGCTCCTTACAGGGACGCAAAGAGAGAGTGGACGTCTTAGGCTTTTCTTGGATTTACAATACATGATGTTTGGGGTTGGATTCGGACTGGCTTTAAGAGATCATATTAAGGAGCTTTCTATTGTTCTACAGGGATACCGAAAGTCAAGTGATTTATACCAATCTCTCAGGAAGCAAAAGGTAATTCAACAACACAGAAGAAAGAGCATTTTTTAAAATGATACAGTCCAACCATAAGTTAGTGAAGTGTTTTTAATCAATTTCTTTCCTCGCAGGCCTAGTGGAAGTAGAATTTTACCATTTATCATTTCATTAGTAGGATAGCATTAATCAAGACTTGGCATCAGTAAGTGTTTTCACATTCATCTCTCACTGTCTCTGAGTGCGTTCTCATGGCCCCACAGGTCGCTAAAACCCACTCGCCATCACGTGTAGAAAAAAGAGAAGAAGTTAAAATGAAACATGAAATAAAAAGGAACATAACTAATCATCAGGTCAGAACATTAAGTGAAAAGCGGTGCATCTTTTTTGGCCTTTCTTTTATGATTAAAAGAAAAGGTGCTCTCTGAAAGAAGAAATAATATTGTGCATAGAAATATATAGAATGTGCATCAAGGAAAATGCAGAGAAAAGCGAGAGACAGAATAAAAAATCATGCTATGCGACAATAATGATAATGAGCATATTAAAAAACAGTTGAAGACATATGACACAATTCAAAGACATGTAGAACCGATAACATAAACATTGTCATATAAAATGTTTGTGGCTGTACAGTGCATTCTGGTAACTCCTATGAGTGGCATACAGTGTCACAGGAGAACTACCAGGCATCTACTCTGTTCTCTAAATGGTTACTCGTAAAAAATGCAAGAGGGCGATAAATATTGCTATGTGAAAAGTAATAGAAATCAGACGCCAAAACATTCATATACAGACCTGTTGCTATGGGTTGGTGTATTCCTAGGCACTAGCTAGGATTTTTGCTTTCCATATAGGTCTAGTCCCAATTTCTTTCTGTTTAATTTTTTTTTTCTCTCTCTCATTCATTAGTTCCCTCCCTCCCTCTCTGTTTCTCTCTCTCTCTCTCTCTCTCTCTCTCTCTCTCTCTCTCTCTCTCTCTCTCTCTCTCTCTCTCTCTCTCTCTCTCTATCTCTCTCTCTCTCTCTCTCTCTCTCTCTCTCTCTAAAAAATTACCATTCTTTGTTGTAACTTCTGATTTACCTGTTGCATTTTGATTTTATTATTTTGTCTATTTTTCCTTATCTTTACCGAATAAATCCTGTCGAGCACGTAAAATAATAAACGTACAAACACACACACACATGTACACGCCCACACACACACACACACACACACAAACACAAACATTAAATATACCTGCTTAGCACACACACACACAGCACGCAGCACAACCACAACCACACATGCACACAAACCACACACAAAGAACCACATCCCAAGTTTGTCTTCGACCCACACTCATACCTAACTACGGCTGTTCTCCCTTTGAAAATACACAGGTAATTCAAAAGGGTTATATATGTTCACTTTTCTGTTTTTCAATCTTTATTTTTTATGATTTTATTATCATTTTTGTTTTTTTTATTACTTTTATTATATATTTTTGGTTATTATATATATTTTTTATGATAGGGTCTTAGCGTTGTATTTCAGAGTATTTATGTACTGGGTTTGTTTTAGAGATACAGTGGGTAGCAATGGTATTGGTGATGTCTGAGGTGATGTATGTTTGTGGTGATGTATTTTGAGGTGATATATGTCTGTGGTGATGTATGTCTGTGATGGTGTATGTCTGAGGTGATATATGTTTGTGGTGGTGTATTTTTATGGTGTATGTTTGTGTTGATGTATGTTTATGGTGATGTATTCTTGATAGACAATTGTAATAACACTAGTCAAATATTATAAACCTATCTATAGCAAGATGAAACATACGTATGATAAGACATAGCAACATTGCTTATCAGACCAGACCTGGAATATCAGCACTATCAATAAAAGTTATGGCGGCCGAAAGGGGAACATGCCTGGTTTCAAAAGGTCAACGCGAACCAGAATTATCCTGTTACTGGCACAAATAAAAATAAGTATTTCATTAGACAAGGATAGGAAAGTTAATGATGTCGTGGTGAATTGGGTCGAATCATGAGAATCTTTGTAAAACAAACATAATCATATGATAGATACAAAAAAATCATTTGCCGGTTATACACATGTGTGATAGGATGCGCACGCAAAAATAAATAAATAGATAATGATAACATAAAATTCCTCATCATATGTATAAATAAACAAACGAAAAAAATCCTCCCACACACACGTCATCCATCACGTCTCCATCAAACAACAAATCAAACGAGGAGGGGGGAGGAGAGAGGAGGGGAGGGAGGATGCTCTTTA
>NW_020871470.1:1355705-1360705 GCF_003789085.1 Penaeus vannamei | reverse complement strand
GGAGTGGCAGAGTAATAATGTTATTTCCTGTACCATTAACGTGTTGAGGTTCATCACCAACGTGCAGTCAGAACTTCCCCCTTCCCTCTCCCTCTCCCCCCTTTAGAGCGCGACCAGGAGGAAGGCGGAGGGGGGATGGGAGGGAAAATAGTAATTAGAAGAACGATAATCAGAGGACAAAGAGAATAAAAAAAGACGAAAAGAGTGAGAAAATCTTAATGAAAGAAGACGAAGAAAAGTCTTAAAGATCGCAATCCAAATAAAAGAGAGACAAAAAATAACCCCAAAAAAAAAAAAAAAGAAATAACCTCCTAAAAGAGAGAGAGAGAGAAAAGGGAGAAAAAACACAAAAGGCCAAATATTGAAGAGAGAAGAGAGCGAAGAAGGAGAGAAGAGAGCGAAGGAGAAGCGCTTCAAGAGAGCGAAGAAGGAGAGAAGGAAACGAAGAAAGAGAGAAGAGAGCGAAGAAGAAGCGCTTCAAGAGAGCAAAGAAGGGGAGAAGAAAGCGAAGGAGAGAAGAGAGCGAAGAAGGAGAGGAGAGAGCGAAGGAGAGAAGAGAGCGATGAAGGAGAGAAGAGAGCGAAGAAGGAGATAAGAGAGCGAAGAAGAAGCACTTCACGAGAGCGAAGAAGGAGAGAAGAGAGCGAAGAAGGAGAGAAGAGAGGAGAGAAGAGAGAGAAGAGAGAGAGAAGGAGAGAAGAGAGCAAAGAAGTAGAGAAGAAAGCGAAGAAAGAGATAAGAGAGCGAAGAAGAAGCGCTTCAAGACAGCGAAGAAGGAGAGGAGAGAGCGAAGGAGAGAAGAGATCAAAGAAGGAGAGAAGAAAGCGAAGAAGACGAGAAAGAAGGAGAGGAGAGAGCGAAGAAGGAGAGAAGAGAGAAAGAAAGCGAGAGCGAAGAAGAAGCGCTTCACGAGAGCGAAGAAGGAGAGGAGAGAGCGAAGAAGGAGAGAAGAGAGCAAAGAAGGAGAGAAGAGAGCGAAGAAGAAGCGCTTCACGAGAGCGAAGAAGGAGAGAACAGAGCGAAGAAAGGGAAAAGAGAGCGTAGAAGGAGAGAAGAGAGCGAAGAAAAGGAAAAGAGAGCGAGGAAGGAGAGAGGAGAAGGAAGCAGGAGCGAAGGAGCGACGAGGAGGAAGTCGGCGCCGCCTGCGAATCTTGAATAATGACATTGACAAGGGGGAGGGAACCAGCGGCGGTAATGAGGAGAGGATGAGGAACCCCGGAAGGTGCCAAGCCGAGTGTTAGGTCGAGGCGCTTCTATTGCTGGCAGGAGGTCGTTTGAAGTCGCCCGAGGTCGTGTGTGTTGTGGTCGTGTAAGGCTGTAGGATGTCCTGTGTTCTGGGTCGTGCAAAGCTGTAGGATATCTGAGTTTTGGGTCGTGTAAGACTGTAGGATAAATGTGCTATGGGTCGTGGAAGGATGTAGGATATCTGTGCTTTGGGCCGGGTAAGGCTGTAGATTGTCGGCGTTGTGGGTCGTGCAAGGATGCAGGATACGTATCGTGTGTGCCTTTGTATATCGTGCGTCAACGTTTCCTAATGTTGGTGCTGGATATA
This sequence comes from Penaeus vannamei, assembly GCF_003789085.1. Taxonomy (NCBI): domain Eukaryota; kingdom Metazoa; phylum Arthropoda; class Malacostraca; order Decapoda; family Penaeidae; genus Penaeus; species Penaeus vannamei. Next base: position 1,359,153 of record NW_020871470.1, on the reverse strand, counting down.
ATGCTGGAGTTATCCTAAGCTTATTACGCACAGCTTATAACTTGAGCTTAAACGAACTCTTTACTGCTCATATTTATAAGCTTAAGTATTCCTGCCTGAATTCAGACGTGGTCATGTAGTTTTCTACTGTATGGGATGAATGTCATACCAGGTGACTTAGGGTATTCTACAAGATGAGAATAGCCATATATGTTGTGAGTAACTTGAAAAGATTTAGAAAGAATGGAGAAATATATTAAACGGCAATTACTTAAATTTGAAATACACGCGATAATAAACACTCGGAGATTTGAACAGAACTCATTAAAGGTCGCGGTTACAAACTCAACCCGAAACTGTTACGAAGAATTCGAAGGCAGAGGAAGGAAGGCGACGTGGAGGGTCAGTCATGCAAGCGCTCCTTTGTAAAAAGAAAAAAAAAAAAAAAAAAAAAAGAAAAAAAAAAAAGGAGTTCAGAATATTCATCAGCTTTAACACGGGGCCAAAATTTCTACTGGCGAAAAGTTGCCGGGCAGAGGATATGCTTGGCAATTTCCAACCAAAGGGATTACCCATTTGTGAAAGGAGAAGAGGCTCACTTGCCTACGTACAGGTGCAAATGGTTCTACTCATACATTCACCTGCGAAAACACACACACACACACACACACAAAAAAAAAAAAAAAAAAAAAAAAAACACAAACAACCTTTCATATATCTTTAAAAAAGTAATGCTGAATTATATCATTAAAACAATATCATCACCAATGAAAAGAATGAGAAAAATGTAAAATGTTTATAGTAATGAATGGAACAACTGATAATAATTATGACAAAAATATTAACACCAAAACGACAACAACAGCAAAATAAAATTAAAACAATAATAATGATAAAGATAATGATACTGATAATAATGATAATAATGATGATGATAGTAACAGTGATAATAAGGATAATGATAAAAATGATGATGATGATGATGATAATGATAACAACAACAGTAATAATCATAGTAATAATAATAATAATGATAACAACAATAGTGATAATAATAATAATAAAATAATAATAATATAATAAATAATGATAATAATGATGAAATATAATAATAATAATAATAATATAATAATAATTATAATAATAATAATATAATAATAATAATAATAATAATATAATATAATAATATAATATAATAATAATAATAATAATGATAATGATAATAATAATGATATTGATGATGATGATGATGATGATAAATAAGGATAATGACAATATTTATAATTATGATCATAAAAAAGAGTAAAAAGAAATAAAACGAATAAGGATTATAATAATGTTAATGTTAATAACTGCAATAACAATACCAATGAAGATCTAAAGTACCTTTTCAAGATAACTTTGGCATCTTCGAAATGTCTCCCATTTAGTAGCTGCAGAAACCATAAGGAGCACAAATTGCTTTCCAAAGAATAGCCGCAGCTAATTGCGCCATTAATGCTTACTTCAAGGTAATATCCTGCTAGTTGCTGGGGCTCGACCGGGGCTAAATCAGCCCTTTATAGCCCCCGGTTAATCTACTAGATTCACGCTCTTATTAACAGCGAAATTAGACTTAAGTAGCTGACATTAACAGCGGGGTTTATAATGAATAAAACATTGTGGTGTAGAAAGGACAGTTGTGATTTTTATCCCAAAGGTAGAAAGGTCTTTGGTGAATACATTGAAATTGAGTGCTTTAAACTTGTACTTTCAATGTAAGTGTTTGTTAAAGATGGATTAGTAAAGGCTTAGATAAAGATGATAAAGAAAAAGATGGTATTAGGATTAAGATGATAATACGCAAATCCATATTCCTGTAAAAGCAGAATGATAAGGATCATAAAAAATAAAAGATGCTCACACTAATGGCATTGTTTTAAAAAGCATATCATCAATATATAGAAATACAAATAGATAAAAAAAGAACAGAAGAAAATTGAACAGATGAGAAGAGAAGAGAAGATTAGAGAAGATAGATAGATAGATAGATAGATAGATACAGAGAGACAGAGAAAGAGAGAGAGAGAGAGAGAGAGAGAGAGAGAGAGAGAGAGAGAGAAGAGAGAGAGAGAGAGAGAGAGAGAGAGAGAGAGAGAGAGAGAGAGAGAAAGAGAAGAGAAAGATGATGATACTTGCAGGAAATAAAAAAAATACAATATCGATATCGATATCATCACTGTTAATCACATTTCAGTTCTTTTATGAAGACGACCATCATACTGTCGATAAAACAAAATTCTTAAAAGAAAAGAAAGAGAGAAAGAAAAAACAATCGGCCAATCTAATGCAGAAATGATCAGTAATTAGCTGCCCTTAATTAGCAGAAAATGATGAAGCGTAATAGATGAAGTAATAATGACACAATGACCAAGAAAGGTAGGGTTCGCACACATTATTCTAGGAACATAATTACTCTCACTGCTAATGACCTAATTACCCCATACGAGGCTTACTCTCCCGTGAGAATCATAATCATCAGGCTTGTCGCAGCTAAATGCAGACGTTTTGGAATTTCTTCTTTATTCTCCGTCTCTTCTTTCTTTCTCTTCTCTCTCTCTCTCTCTCCTCCTCTCTCGCTCTTCTGTCTCTCCTCTCCTCTCTCTCTCTCTCATAACGTCAAATCTCTCGATCCCTCACGTGCCCGATCTTCCAGCAGCCTCTCGTCGAGCCGCCGGTTCTGCCGTAGTTAGTCCGTCGGCCACGCTCTATCAGCCGCGCTCCCACTCAGTCCGATCCGTGATCTGCTCGCTCGAGTCCCATCATCTGCACGGCGCCATCTCTCGAAGCCTCTTCATCGGCCTCGAATGCGAGTTCGTCCACCTCCTCCTGGTTACTCCCGTCCGGGTCTGCTCTCCGGCACCTGCTGCCTTCCTCGCGCTCGGTGCTCCCCCGCCCTCTCTGTTCCTCTCCCTCTGCAGTCTCTCGGCGGTGTGTGCTACAGGGTCCGGCTCATGCCGCTACGGCAGCGTTCTGCTCTATGTTCCCGATCGCTCTCTTCCGCATCCCGCCGTCGTGTGTCCTCGCTCTCACTTGCATCCAGCCTGTCCATGCTGCGATCTAATATTAATATTTTCTCGTGGTATCGAGTTCCGTGCAAATGCGTTTTTCAGCCGCGTCCATTCTCTAAATTTTCTCTCCTTTCCTCCACTATCCCCGATCGGGTCTTCGTTATTCTTGTTCCAAATATTGCTATCAAATAAATTAGAGTTTTTGTTAAAACAAAAGAAAACAAAAACAGGATGGAACACCCAATCACCAGTGAACTGCTGATACGAGGAAAGTGGATGAATGCAGTAAACCAAAAAGAACAAAACAAGAACATAAACTAAAAGAACAAAACACTGAGAAAGAGGGAAGAGGAGAGGAAGATGGAGAGAGAGAGGAGAGGAGAGAGAGGAGGAAAAGAGAGAAGAGACGGGGTGAGGTA
>NW_020871470.1:1293205-1310705 GCF_003789085.1 Penaeus vannamei | reverse complement strand
TAATGCTAGAATCTGTATATCATGGTAAAAAATATAGTGTACACATGCCTTGCACATTATGTATGTAGATTTATATATATGCCATCCGCATTATCCATGCTAAAAGTCTATAAAATATCTGAAGCCCTCGTGAACATACAGATAAAATGCTCTTGTCTAAGAACTCTGCACATAGCACAGAGCTTATCATTTCACTGGCGGGGACTCTTATCTACTTTCCAAACTATTTTCTCTGAATGCAGTGACAAAAATGAGAAAATAAATAAAGGAGATGTGGAGGGATGGAGGGGTGGGGGCGATCCAATGACACTGAAAAGTTGAAGTAGGAGATTAAGTTTGATGGGGGGCTGGGTCATAGGGGAAAGGGGGGGGATAATCAAACATCCGGAAACTGATCTAAGAGAGAAGTAAACTGTCCAGATGGAACAAACATGCAAACAATTTCTCCCATGCTTGGATCGTCGGACAAATCTTTCGTCCTGGGCGGCAACTCACCAATACAAGGGTTGTCGTGGGTGCTGTTGTAAACTTCGACGCAGGACAGACCGCCTCCGACTTTGGGCAGGCTCTCGAACCCCCTGGGGGAGTAGTTCCCCAAGGACGTGCTGTCGACGCCCTCCTTGCGGTAAGCCAAGACCCGCATCTGGCTCGGCGGATGGCACACGCAGCCGAACACGGGGGAAAGACGAATCTTTTTCCATGAGTCGTTGCACTGTTCGCTGGAGGGAGGGAAAGATGGGGGTTAAGATGGATGGGTAGTTGCGTGGGTGGAAGGATGGATGGATGGATGGATGGATGGATGGATGGATGGATGGATGGATGGATGGATGGATGGATGGATGGATGGATGGATGGATGGATGGATGGATGGATGGATGGATGGATGGATGGATGGATGGAGTGGGTGGTGGGTGGAAGGATGGATGGATGGATGGATGGATGGATGGATGGATATGGATAGATGAGTTGGGTAGGTGGATGGATGGATGGATAGTTGGGTGGGTGGATGGATGGATGGATAGTTGGGTGGGTGGATGGATGGATGGATGGATGGATAGTTGGGTGGGTGGATGGATGGATGGATAGATAGTTGGGTGGTGTGGATGGATAGATAGATGGTAGATGGATGGATGGATAGATGGATAGTTGGGTGGGTGGATGGATAGGATAGTTGGATTTATTGGATGGATAGATGGATAGTTGGGTGGATTGATGGATGATTGGATGGATGAAAGAGTGGATGGATGGATGGATAAACAAGAAGATTTACCTTGTTCACTGGAATAGTAACAATGAAAAGATGGATTGATAAGCTAAAATAAATGCTATGAAATAAAGAGTCAGATTGATATACACACAAAGATAATGAATTGAGATAGAGATAGATCGAAAAATTAAAAAAAAAAATGAGAGATAGATAATTGAATAGACAAGCAGGCAATAAAAGAATAGACAGATGCTCAAAGTAAGAACACGGAGGAATACAAAGAGAGCAGGTGAGTGGTTGACGAATATATGTGAATGATTGTCTGAATAAAATCAACATGTCATATCCTTTGCTTGTGCTACACGTTTCGAAGTTAGTAAAAAATTAGACAATTTCGTTAAATCACGAGTGACATAAATCAATGCATGAACAAAATGAAATACGTTCACACAAATGTCATGTGCTTGATTTCATGATAAAGAAATAGTATTGGCAATGTTAGCAATAGCAATAGTAAGAAGGGTAATGATAGAAGAACAACGACAGCAGCAAGGGCCTCGGTAACAACAGTGATATTTATAGCAATAGTAATACCACTGGCACCCGTAAATGGTAGCAATGTCAATACTTTAAGTAATGATTATGCTAAGAGGAATCAATACAGTAACAGTGGTGTCAGTATCAATATGGAAGATAATATTAGTGATGATCATAATGATAAAGTAATGGCAGAAAGCATGATTCAGCAGAAACAACAAAATATCAGCATCTACTACTACTACCATTGCTACTCCTGCTACTGCTAATACTGTTACAATAAAAACTACTATTATTACTACTACAACTACTAATACTTCTGCTGCTGTTGCTACTGTCCCTACTTATAATAATACTGATAATGGCGACAATATCATTTATATATGTATCCGTATGTGTATGTATCCATATGTGTGTATGTGTATGTATCCATATGTGTGTCTGTGTGTGTGTGTATGCGTATGTGTGTTTACACACACAAACACAGACACACATATGTATGTATGTGTGTGTGTGTGTGTGTTTGTGTATATATATATATATATATATATATATATATATATATATATATATATATATATATATATATATATATGCATATATATATGTATATATACATATCCAGTGGTGAATATTATTCTCTTAGTTAATAGCAATGAAATATAAGAATGAGCAAAATAGGAATTGAGAATTCAATAATAATTACGGAGTTTTTGAGAGGCACGTGATCCCGTCAGAGGAGCAAGCACTTAGAAATTCTAAGTAATCGCGTGTGCAAGTGTGCATGAGGGAGCAGGTCTTGTAGGCGTCCCTGCAGTTGGGCATCGTGGAGTGGCTCTTTTCTGTGGAGAGTCAGAAATTAGAGAAATATTATGAGATACAGTACAACATGGCATAGAGATTATGGCATATAAATGTATTGGATACGGTATATCAAATAAGCACATCTATATCTATACGTATATATGAATACATACATACATACATATATATATATATATATATATATATATATATATATATATATATATATATATATATATATATATATATATATATATATATATATATATATATATATATATATATATATATATATATATATATATATATGTATATATATATATATACAATATAGACCTTTTCTGTTCATGCAAAGACCGCCTCACATCACTGAAAATTTCCTGCTCCGCGGTATGCGGCTTTATCCTAAATGTCATAAGAAGTACGGATTGAAAATCTTCATTTAACGTCAAAACTGTAAAGGAAATGTAATAAAAGGAACAGTTTTGAAGCTTCGGAGAATGCCCTTATCATCCACACACATACACACACATTCGCTCACACACGTACATAATATATACACATATAATATGCATGGGCACCATGTCATCGATACCATGACTGTTGATTCTCACATCCGGGACGCCAGCGGTTGCCTCAGTAACCTGTTGGCAGTGCGGTCATGTCAATGCCATGATTGGATCAGACTTTTACCCTGTCTCTTGTGTGTCCTGTGATGAGCTCCCAATACCTCGCCCACGCACCAGGCTACATTATGGGCGTGACGCTTTTGTGGGCGTGTGTGAGTCGTGTTCTGAGAGTGTTGTTCCTCTGTGTGGCATTAATGGTGTGGCGGTTCTGTGTGCGTGTGCGTGGGAAGGTTTTCTGGCCGTGGGGGTCGGGTTCTGTGTGTTTGGAAGTGATATTGTGTGAGTCGTTCTCTGTGTGAATTAATGTGCTATTAGTGGCGATACAGTTTTGTAGGCGTGTGTGGACCGGTTCTGTGTATGTAGGTAACAATATGTGGCATCATGAACGTGGAGGCGACGTAGCCATGTAGGGGGGCAGTTCGGTGGGTGGGCGTGAATCGGTTCTGTGGAAGCGCATGAAACGTTTCTATAAATGGGCGAGAGTAGGTCTGGAGTTGGGTGGGAGTTTGGGTCAGTCGGTTCTGAGAGCCTGTGAGCCTTCTGTGGGAGTGGGGGAATCAGTTCTGTAAGGAAATGAGCTGGTCCCGCGGACGCATGGCCGTGTGTGGGTCGGTTTCGCAAGCCTGCGAGAATGGGTCCTGAGTCGGTTCTGCGGGTGTGACTCTGCTTCGCTAAACTCATATGCCATACCTATGGGCGTTTAATCATAATCTTGTTTATATCGAAACATATGCATTTGATTTTTCCCATATATAATCAAATCAACTAATCCATCAATTAACATTTTCTTCAGAAAGGATTGACGAAGAAGTCACCTGTCTACATTCAAGTTTATCCCACTTGGTAACACAACACGACAGGTCTGCACAACCCTTGATGACGCAAGCATATATTCGCCGCCACTGCGAGCAAAAGCACGACGTCCGGCTGCGGGCGATGCGGAGGGCGCTTCGTTGGGGATGAAGGCGCGCCCTCGCCGTTGAGGCATTGCTCGCCCTCTCCGTAAGGGGAAGACGCAGGTAAAGCCAGACCTTTCCTTCGGTTTATTTCCTGTCATTTTTATGTGTATGTGTATATCTATCTATCTATCTATCTATACAAATATAATATGATTAATATATATATATATATATATATATATATATATATATATATATATATATATATATATATATATATATATATATATATATATGTGTGTGTGTGTGTGTGTGTGTGTGTGTGTGTGTGTGTGTGTGTGTGTGTGTGTGTGTGTGTGTGTGTGTGTATGTGTGTGTGTGTGTGTGTGTGTGTGTGTGTGTATGTGTGTGTGTGTGTGTTAATGTATATAGGGATATACATTCTGTACATACACATATAAACACGCACATACTCACACACACACACACACACACACACACACACACACACACACACACACACACACACACACACACACACACACACACACATAATACATATATATATATATATATATATATATATATATATATATACATATATATATATATATATATATATATATATTATATATATATATATATATATATATATATATATATATATATATATATATATATATATATATGTTTCATTCGAAACACCAGAAGAGCCACGAGCAGAGCCAAGCAAGAGCGAGAGCAAGTCCGTGAGCCGCGCGGGCCCCTCAGGCCCACGGCGCGCGGCCTCTCCTGCAGCGAAGGCCGCCGCGAGCGGGTGGCCGAGGGGGCGAAAGGCGAGGCTCCGGCCCCGCGCCGGGAGGAATGCGCGCCGCGGGAGGAGAAAACTCGTTTAAAATAGCAATTAAATCCCGGCACGATCCAGGCTCCCACCGCGAGGAGGAGGGCGAGGTGGTGGGGAAGGAGGGAGGGGGGGAGAGGGTAGGGAAGGAGGAGGAGGAAGGGATAAGGAGGGAGGGGAAGGATGGGGTAAGGACAGAGGGAGGGAGGACGATAGGAAGGGGGCGAGGATAAGTGGAATAGGGAACAAAGGCCGAAGCCGAGAGGAAAATAAAAGTTGTGGCGAGAGAGATCAAGAAAAAAATCTAAGCGTACGTCAAGATATGCGAAAAGAAAAGAGGTCAAATGCATCCCTGCCGCCCTCATTCCCTCTCCCTTCCCACTCCCTGTGCAGCCACGTTCCCACACGCCCCACTCGCGGCCCAAGGCAGGCACTTTTATTGAAATTCTTGCTTTGGTGATTTGCGGAGACATTTTCATTCAAATGAATAATAAAGTCATTCGCGAGTCTTTGGACGGCGTTCGCAGACGGTATGCGAGGGAGGCGGCGAGGCTGAACGTCGCGGCGCGGAGGACGAACGTGCAGCCGCGAAATCCATGTGGAGGAAGTGGGCGGCTTTGGCTGCGCCTTTTCATTTGGTGGATTTTCTCTTTTTGTCAGGTGTTCTTTGTCTCTGTTTCTGTCTCTGTCTGTCTGTCTATTGATCTCTCTCTCTCTCTCTCTCTCTCTCTCTCTCTCTCTCTCTCTCTCTCTCTCTCTCTCTCTCTCTCTCTCTCTCTCTCTCCTCTCTCTCTCTCTCTCTCTCTCTCTCTCACACTCACTCGCTCACTGTCTCTCATGCTATAGGAAGAAATATGAAGAAAGAGAAGAAAAAATGAAGGAGAAGAAGAAAAGGGAAAAGAAATGGATGAGATTATGAAGAAGAAAAGTAATAAGAAGAACTAAAGAACGAAAAAAAAAAAACGTTAAGAAAAGAAAAGAAAAGAAAAGAAAAGAAAGCTTTCACAACCCCCTCAGCTTCTTGTATGTCCCATTCATACACATTTCCGAATTTCCTTTCATCTCCTTTAGCTCGTCCTCACTTATCATCCATTTTCTTAACCCTCCCGTCGTCTCTTTTTCTCGGAATTTCTCCCATCCCATTTATCTATCTTTCGTGGGATTCTGTGCGAGCATTTAACCCTCTTTTTGCCCTGCGTGCAAGTTTAATCATTCTGCCTCTCCCTTGTCATCAGCGCATACTAAGCTGTATTTGGAATTCCTTTTGTTGTTGTTTTTTCTTTTAAGTTTTCGGCTTTTGATAGAATGTATCTTTTCTTGGGTCTTGGTTTATTAATTGATATGTATGCGTATATTTGTATGAGGAAGTATGTGAATAGGTGTGTTGATAGACATACAGACACTCACACATGGTAACAAAGAAATGTACACATATAGACACACTTACATAGACAGACATCCACAAATATGCATATTCTGAGACAACATCACTTGCTGTTACATTTTTTCTCTTTTTCTGTACTTGGGTACTTCACTTTTTCTCCTTGACTTTGAGTATTTTCCAAACCCTATGCTTTAGTTTCCTTTTACATATCCTGACTACCATGTGAGACTGCTGAGGGTAGGGTGGGGTGGGGGGGACTATACCTTAAAGCAAAATTACATATTCAGAAATGTCACATATTTACTCTTCAGCTATTTGTCTTCCAGATTTTTCTCCCAATGTTTTCCTGAAATTCTGAAAGAACCTTTGTAACATAAACTCCTTCTTATTCCCAAAGCACAAGAAAACAAACACCATAATTATATGTAAACATCTCTCTAGCTACTGATCATAACAGCTCCTATTATTCATGATAAACCCTTTGCCATTCTCTCTTTCTGTTTTTGTCATTCTCTCTTTCTGTTCTGCCGACTCTCTCAGTAGGATTACAAGGAAATGGATTTTGACGAATGTCCACACACTGAAATTGAAGGTGTGTTGATGTAGTTATGTGATCGATGTGTATATGTGCGGGAAAGTGTTTTGTGTATGTGTATCAGTAGTTATGCGAGAATGGGTCCTGAGTCAGTTTCATGGCTGTGATCTGATTTGCTATACGAATGTGACATACCTTTGGCTTTTTAATATTATTCTTGTTTATATAGGAACATATGCATTTGATTTTTTTCGTTTGTAATCAGATCAACTAACCAATTGATTTTTTTTCTTCAGAAATGATTAACGCATGCCACGTGTCTAAAGTCTATCATACTTGGTAACATACAGATCTACACCCTTGATATGTGTTTGTTTGTTTGTTTGTCTGTCTGTGTGTATGTATGTGAGTATGTGTGTTTGCATGTGTGTGTGTGTGTTGTGAAACGTCTGTTAGAGAACGATAAGGGGGGGAGGGGAGGGAAGGGGTTAAGATGTATTTTTTTTCCTTTGTCTTTTACCTTCGGCTTTGATATCTGGAAAGGATTGTGAAGCCTGATCTGTCGTACGTGGAGATATTTTTTTGTTGGGGAAGAAAATAGGGAGGGGAGGGGAGGGGATGAAAAGATTGAGGGAAGAGGGGGGGGGGAGGGAGAAAGAAAGGCAAGGGAGGAAGGGGAGGAAAAGAGGGAGAAAGGAGCGAGGAGGGAAGGGGAGGAAAGAAGGAGGGAGGAGGGGGAGAGGAAAGGAGGGGAGGGAAGGGGAGGAAAGAAGGAGGGAGGAGGGAGAAGGAAAGGAGAGGGAGGGAAGGAGAGGAAAAGAGTTAGGGAGGAGGGAGCGGAAGGGGAGGAAAGAGAGAGGGAGAAAGAGGAGAAGGGAAGGAGGGAAGGGGAGGGAAAGAGAGAGGAGAGGAGGGGGAGGAGGGAAGGCAAGGGAGGGAAGTAGAAGAAATGAGGGAGGAGAGGGAAGAGGAGGAAAAGAAGGAAGGAGGAGGAGGAGGGACAGAGAAACGGGAAGGGGTGGAAGGGAAGAGGGAGAGGAAACGAGAATAGGGAAGAAGGAGATAATGCAGGAGTGGGGAAGAGGAACGGAAGGTGGGAATGGGGAAGAGGAATCGAGTAACCGAAAAAGGTAAGAAGGAAGGAAAGAGGGAGGGAAAGCGGTAGAGAGAGGGGAGGGCACCAAGGGAAAGATTGAGGAAGCTGGAGGGAATGCAGGAAGAGAAGAGGGAGGGAAAGAGAAGCGGTAAGAGGGAAAGAGAGGTGGAAACAAGAAAGCAAACCACGTGATAAGCGAGTAAAGGCGAGAATATATATATATATATATATATAATATATATATATATTATATATATATATATATATATATATATATATATGTATATATATATAATATATATATATATATATATAATATATATATATATTATATATATATATATATATATATAGATAGATAGATAGATAGATAGATAGATAGATAGATAGATAGATAGATAGATAGATAGATAGATATGATATATATATATATATATATATATATATATATATATATATATATATATATATATATATATATATATATATATATAATATATAATATATATATATAATAGGAAAATGATAAATTCATGAAATACTAGATAAATTATGAAGCGAAAAAATCCATAAAAGGAATAAAACAAAGAAAGAAAGAAAAAGAAGAAGAAAAAACATGAGCTTAGATATAAGTTGGTGAGACGTGAATGAGAAACTCAAGTCTACGACATGAGGAAGCGAAGAGATTCTAAAAGACGTGGAAAGATTGGGCCATCAGGAGGTGAAGAGAGAGGCGCTGCAGATCACTTAATGACATGAGGGATGAGGGAATTAGCCGCTGACATGAGGGAGCTCTTGCAGATATAGGGTTGGATTTACGTAGAGAGAGAGACGTGGGGCTTGGAAGTGAGGTGTGTGTGAGTGCGGCGGTTGGGTGAAAGTGGATATTGTGAAGAATGAAGTTTTGTGGCTGTTGAGTAAATCATGGAAGTTGTGTGAAAGTGTTGATGTTGCGTGAAATTAAGGAAGTATTTTAAAATTGTGGTTGTTGAGTCAATTATGGAAGTTGCGTGAAATTGTGGATATTGAATGAATTATGGAAGCTTTGTGAAAGTGTGGATATTGTGTAAAAATGTAGACGTGTAAACGTATTTCAGCCGTGTAAAAGTGGGGATGTTGTGTAAAAGTGTTTTTTTGTGTGTGGAATTATAATATTTTAAAGAAAGTGCAGATGCTGCATGAAAATCTGGATATTGCGTAAGATTATGGGTATTGCGTGAATGTGTTAATGTTTTCCACTGTGAATATTAGGAAAATAATGTTTTATAACTTTCCTCTGTGATATCTATTTTCTCCTCGCTCTTCCATTTCCTAAGACATTTCTAAGTTTGTATTCTTATCCCCTTGAACAATTCTTGCAAGAAAAGTTTAAGAACAGATTCCTCATTCTTGCAATTATACAGATCCTTACGGGGATTCCTGAAAGAGGCTAAAGCATGGAGAAATAAGGGAAAGGAAATTAAGAAGCGGATGAAAAGCGGAAGAAAGAGAGAGAGAGAGAGAGAGAGAGAGAGAGAGAGAGAGAGAGAGAGAGAGAGAGAGAGAGAGAGAGAGAGAGAGAGAGAGAGAGAGAGAGAGAGAGAGAGAGAGAGAGAGAGAGAGAGAGAGAGAGAGAGAGAGCGAGAGAGAGAGAGAGAGAGAGAGAGAGAGAGAGAGAGAGAGAGAGAGAGAGAGAGAGAGAGAGAGAGAGAGGAGAGAGAGAGAGAGAGAGAGAGAGAGAGAGAGAGAGAGAGAGAGAGAGAGAGAGAGAGAGAGAGAGAGAGAGAGAGAGAGAGAGAGAGAGAGAGAGAGAGAGAGAGAGAGAGAGAGAGAGAGAGAGAGAGAGAGAGAGAGAGAGAGAGAGCAGAAAGTAGAAAGCAGAAAGAGAGAGATACAGAAGAAGAATAGATTAGGAAACTGGGAAAGCAAGAGGAAAGGAAAGAAGTTATGTGAAGCGCCATAATGGTCCATGATCAAATTTCACACACAGAGGAATAGCAGCCTAATGCCCTGAAACAACGATGATTGACTCCATTTGCATAGATAGCAAGGCCTTGCTCTGTGCCACCGCCGAGTAGATAGCAAAGGAACCTCAGGGGAGTCTTTTTTCGTGCTGCATCAACATGTCACATGCACACTTGCACATGTTGAGGCTCCCCAACCTCCTCTTTTGAAGCTCCCCCATCCTCCTATGTCGAAGCTCCCCCATCCTCCAATGTTGCAGCTCCCCCATCCTCCTATGTCGAAGCTCCCCCATCTTCCTATGTTGCAGCTCCCCAATCTTCCTATGTTGCAGCTCCCCCATCTTCCTATGTTGCAGCTCCCCAATCTTCCTATGTTGCAGCTCCCCCATCCTCCTATGTCGAAGCTCCTCCATCCTCTCATGTTGAAGCTTCCTCATCTTCCTATGTTGCAGCTCCCCATCCTCTCATGTTGAAGCTCCCCATTCCTCCTATGTCGAAGCTCCCCCATCCTCCCATGCTGTAGCTCTCCCATCCTCCTATGTTGCAGCTCCCCCATCTTCCTCTGTTGCAGCTCCCCCATCTTCCTATGTTGCAGCTCCCCCATCTTCCTATGTTGCAGGTACCCCATCTTCCAATGTTGCAGCTCCCCCATCCTCCCATGCTGTAGCTCTCCCATCCTCCTATGTTGCAGCTTCCCCATCTTCCTATGTTGCAGCTCCCCCATCTTCCTATGTTGCAGCTCCCCATCTTCCTATGTTGCAGCTCCCCCATCTTCCTATGTTGCAGCTCCCCATCTTCCTATGTTGCAGCTCCCCCATCCTCTCATGTTGCAGCTCCCCCATCCTCCTCTGTTGCAGCTCCCCCATCTTCTCATGTTGCAGCTCCCCCATCCTCTCATGTTGCAGTTCCCCCATCCTCCTATGTCGAAGCTCCCCCATCCTCCTCTGTTGCAGCTCCCCCATCCTTCTATGTTGCAGCTCCCCCATCCTCTCATGTTGCAGCTCCCCCATCCTCTCATGTTGCAGCTCCCCATCCTCCTATGTCGAAGTCCCCCATCTTCCTATGTTGCAGCTCCCCCATCCTCTCATGTTGCAGCTCCCCATCCTCCTATGTCGAAGCCCCCATCCTTCTATGTTGCAGCTCCCCCATCCTCTCATGTTGCAGCTCCCCCATCCTCCTATGTAGAAGCTCCCCCATCCTCCCATGCTGTAGCTCTCCCATCCTCCTATGTTGCAGCTCCCCCATCTTCCTCTGTTGCAGCTCCCCCATCTTCCTATGTTGCAGCTCCCCCATCTTCCTATGTTGCAGGTCCCCCATCTTCCAATGTTGCAGCTCCCCCATCCTCCCATGCTGTAGCTCTCCCATCCTCCTATGTCGAAGCTCCCCCATCTTCCTCTGTTGTAGCTCCCCCATCTTCCTATGTTGCAGGTCCCCCATCTTCCAATGTTGCAGCTCCCCCATCCTCCCATGCTGTAGCTCTCCCATCCTCCTATGTCGAAGCTCCCCCATCTTCCTCTGTTGCAGCTCCCCATCTTCCAATGTTGCAGCTCCCCATCCTCCCTGTAGCTCTCCCATCCTCCTATGTCGAAGCTCCCCCATCCTCCCATTAGCTCTCCCATCCTCCTATGTTGCAGCTCCCCCATCTTCCTCTGTTGCAGCTCCCCCATCTTCCTATGTTGCAGCTCCCCATCTTCCCCCCATCTTCCAATGTTGCAGCTCCCCCATCCTCCTATGTCGAAGCTCCCCCATCCTCCTCTGTTGCAGCTCCCCCATCCTCTCATGTTGAAGCTTCCTCATCTTCCTCTGTTGCAGCTCCCCCATCCTTCTATGTTGCATCTCCCCCATATGTTGCAGCTCCCCCATCCTTCTATGTTGCAGCTCCCCCATCCTCCCCCTCCCCCTTCCCGTTCCTCATACGGAATCGCACCAATGTTTCCTCTCTCTCTCACTCGGAGGTGAAGTTGACAGACACAAGTTTTATAAATGTTCCTCCTTGATATTCCGGCAAACGCTTTCCTTATACTGATAGCTTAACAGATAGCAAACATTTAAGTAGATAAACACGTGTTTAAAGCCTGAGAGATGAATATTGTGATAGCTGGGTAGATACGTAAACTGACAGATAAGTAGGTAGGTAAATAAGGATAAATAGAATGAGACGATAGAGAAAAATCAAAGAAACAGCAACACAAATAGATGAGAAGGAAAATGACAGAAATACAAACAAAGTGAAATGAGAAAAAGACAATACTACATTGAAACAACCACAACAACAACAACAACAAAAACAAAAAAACAAACAAGAGAAATGTGACAATGCGAAATGCTCACACACTTCGCATTCATCCCAGACAAACAGCGCTTATTTGACGGGCACAGACTCACAGACAGACATCTGTCTTCAAATGCACGAGAGAGAACCTTCGAGAAAGAACGCAGTCACGAGAAAGCACAGAACCTGGGCGTGTTTTCCGAAGCATTCCTCCGACCTCCATCTTAGGAGAGGGGAGGGGAGGGGAGAGGGATGGAGGGGGAAGAGGGAAGGGTGTAAAATGATTTGGGGGAGGGGAGACGAGGGAGGGAGAAGGGGGAAGGGTGTAAAATGATTTGGGGAGGGGGGGCGAGGGAGGGAGAAGGGAGAAGGGAGAAGGGGGGAGGGGGAAGGGGGAAGGGTGTAAAATGATTTGGGGGACGAGGGAGGGAGGAGGGGAAGGGGGAAGGGGAGTAAATTGATTGGGGGTCGAGGGAGGGAGAAGGGGGAAGGGGGAAGGGCATGGAGAAAGATTAAGGAAGAATAGGAATGGGGAAGGGAGCAGGGGGATAGAAGGTGGATAAGAGGGAGAAGAGGAGGGGGGTGGCAGGGGGGAGAAGGGGAGGGAGATGGGGATAAGGAGACTGGGTAGTGGACAGGGAGTGGGTGTTGGGAGGAATGAAAATAAACACCAATTTTATATATCATGCTACGCTTGTTTATAGTACCTTGTTTCCCTTTATTTGATCATCTAATTATCTATTTTTGTCACTTAATTAACCATATTCAGCTATATAATCCAGCGCTTTTCCAATTTTTCTTTTAGATTCTCGATTTTCACATATATATATATATTATTATATACAATTATATATATACAAGTATATGTATATATATATATATATATATATATATATATATATATATATATATATATATATATATATATATATTGTAGAAAAACCCACGATGCACAAACTAGATCTAGTTTGTGCATTGTGTTTTTTTCGACCATAGTACCAGCACGATACACACACACACACACACACACACACACACACACACACACACACGCGCGCGCGCGCGCGCATGTACATGCTGGGACGCAACAGCGTAACCAGACCAAGAACTTGTTAAGACCCCATAATGGCGGCGCCCCACCCGCCCCTTAGGAAAATTCCGGCGCAGGCTATAAACTTCCCGCGGCCGAATTCGCTGAAATCAAGCGAAGGAGCGGCGCACAATCTCCCGGTGATCACGTGACCCTGCCCGCCCTTTCAGATTTCGCGAGCGCCATCACCAGCGCTTCCGCCATCTTCTCCTGCCACATATTGCCCCCCAAACTCATTTTTTTTTATATTTTACACACGCTCTAAATTTCCATAATTCATCGGTAATCTAATAACAACCTAGGCGCTCCTGCAAGTGAATTACGACTGTCACAGGGTTGCTCCAAGATTTTTTTTTTTTACTTCGTCCTTTTGCTCTGTCACCTGCTCATCAACACTTATTCCAATTATGTGGCTCTTCCCACCACCTGGCGTCGCTGCCTTGCTTTTACGACCATCTGTCAGCGCTGGAAATAACAAAGAACAACTTAAAATACCACTACCTTTGCCAGCGTTGTCACCTCCCTTCTCCTATTGTCTGTTAACATTTTACCGCCACTTGCCGCTTACCAGGGAGTCATCCTTACCCCGAGTCTTATTTCCATGTTTTCCCTAATATCCCCATACCACTTGCAATATAATCTTACCATTTTTCAACATCTACCATCCCCCTACCACTTTCCCTAACTCTTAGATCATACCCCTACCATTCCCCCCTACCACTTCCCCACCATTCCTCCTACCACTTTCCCCCACCATTCTCCCCATCCCCTTCCCCCCACCACTCTCCCCATTACCCTCCGCCTCCCTCCGCGCTCCCCTTCGCAGCGTCCACGTAGGGGAGAGGACGGACAGGTTTTGCGAGTGTGCTTGTTGTCAGGTGTGACTCTGGCGAAAGGGAGACAGGAAGTGCCGCATAAAACGCTTTAGGCTTGAGGGAAGGGAGATTGCAAGAGCAGGGGAAGAAACAATGGATGGATAACAGAGAGAAGAGAGAGAGAATAATTAAAGAATTAGAGGAAAGAGTGAGAGGGAGATAGGGCGAGAAAGAAAGGGAAAGGGAGATAGATGGATAGATGGAAAATAATAGAAACAAAATCGTATACATGCCTAAAAAATTATCTAAAAGAGAAAAAGAAAAAAAGGCTATCTAATGACCAAATCACAGGAGTGTCATTGATTTCTCAAGACAATTTACCCATTGCATGACCCAACTCATTACAAGTCCGCGGCCGGGGATCGAAATCTCATTCTCTGCTGACCTGAGTTCTGACCCAGCTTCGACCGGCCTGACCTCGTAGGCCCATAAAAGGGTTATAAAAAGAGCTATAAACGTGATATAGGGCATGTAAGGTTTCTCTGGTACTTGGCTTTGATCTTATTACTTGTTTATCTTTTTATTTTTGCTCATAGGAAGCTAATATATGTGTACACAAACACACACACACACACACACACACACACACACACACACACACACACACACACACACACACACACACACACACACACACATACACACACACACACACACACACACACACACACACACACACACACACACACACACACACACACACACACACACACATATATATATATATATATATATATATATATATATATATATATATATATATATATATATATATGTGTTGTGTGTGTGTGTGTGTGTGTGTGTGTGTGTGTGTGTGTGTGTGTGTGTGTGTGTGTGTGTGTGTGTGTGTGTGTGTGTGTGTGTGCATAATGATAATGATAACAATCATAATGATGATAATAGCAGTGATAATGATGATAATTATAATAATGATAATGATAACAACAACAGCGACAGTGATAGTAATAATGATACTAATAATAGTAGCAATAATGATAATAATGATACTAATAATAGTAGCAATAATGATAATAATGATACTAATAGTAGTAGTAGTAGCAAAAAAATGATGATTATGATAATAATGACAATGGTAATATTAATGATAATGATACTACTACTACTACTACTACTACAACTATTACTAACAATGATAACAATAATGATGATGATTATAGTAATAATAACAAGCATTATCATAATAACATCAACAACCACAATAATAGTGATAATAATAATAGTGATCATAATAATAATGATAACAATAATAATGAAAATAACAACAACAACAATAATAATAATAATGATAATAATAATGGTAATGATAATAATAATAATAAAAATGATAATAATAATAATGAATAATAATAATGATAATAATAATGATAATAATAATAATGATAATAATAATAATGATAATAATAATAATGATAATAATAATGATAATAATAATGGTAATAATAACACCAACAATAATAACAAATATAACAACAACAGCAACAAAATAACGCACATAAAATTATTCACCAAAAAGAAATGAAATTCTAACAGAAAATAAGGGCCAGAATTCGCCACGGGGGAACATAGAACTAAATCACAGCCTTGCAACATGACAGCAACACACCTGCTCAACCAAATCTTATTCTCCAGAGTATGCCAATGATGCGGCTCGTTCGCGCTCTGGCTCTCAGTGGGTTTCTTGAAGGCATTCTTAAGAAGAGGTGTGAGTGCAAAGGCAGATGGATGGATTGCGAGATGGGTAAGTAGATAGGTAGGTAGATAGATATTATAGATACAGATAGAAATGGATGTAGAGACATCTATCTAGCTATCTAACTATCTGTATATCATAGGAGGGGACATATGTTGACAGATCAATTGATAGATATTTAGATAGATAAACAGATACATACATACGTACATATATACGTAGATAGATAGGCAGATAGACAGAGAGAGATACTTTGACTGATAGGTAGATAGACAGGTAGGTAGAAAGAGAAGATATACCGATAAGGAATAAAAAAGAAGGAAAGAGAGAAGGTGGGTGAGAGAGAAAAAAATAGAGAAAGAGATAATAGAGAGAGAGCGAGAGAGAGAAAGAAAGAGAGAGAGAGAGAGAGAGAGAGAGAGAGAGAGAGAGAGAGAGAGAGAGAGAGAGAGAGAGAGAGAGAGAGAGAGAGAGAGAGAGAGAGAGAGAGAGAGAGAGAGAGAGAGGAGAGAGAGAGAGAGAGAGAGAGAGAGAGAGAGAGAGAGAGAGAGAGAGAGAGAGAGAGAGAGAGAGAGAGAGAGTGTGTGTGTGTGTGTGTGTGTGTGTGTGTGTGTGTGTGTGTGTGTGTGTGTGTGTGTGAGAGAGAGAGAGAGAGAGAGAGAGAAGAGAGAGAGAGAGAGAGAGAGAGAGAGAGAGAGAGAGAGAGAGAGAGAGTGAGCAGGAAAGAGAAGTACTTCTAAACATGGGCATAGATCAAAATTCACGCCTCAGTCTTCGCAATCATCTCTCAACTACTCTCCCCCATCTCCCTCCCTCCCTCCCTCTCCCTCACAGCCGAGACAACTTACTCATTTCTTTCTCCCTCTCTTTCTTTTTAACACACGAATACCTGTACATACATACTGAATACTGAATATGCAAACCAACCCAAACTAAACCAAAACAAAACAAAGATAAGTATGAATATAAGGAAATAAGAAATAATAGGAGGCCAAGACATCGGAATTTTCCCTCCCCCTTCCCCCCCCCCCCCCATAATTCAACCTCTCCTTCCCCAATGCGAAAGGAGGCAAGAGGGTCCTTCGAGGAGAGCGAAAGCGCGGAATGGACATAGATGATGATAATAAGGTCAAATGTCAAAGGTCGAAGAGGAGTGAAGAAAAATGTAAGAAGAATAGGTGAGATGATTATGAAAAGGGAAGAAGGGGGAGAAGGTGAAAGAGAAGAGAGTAGAGGGAAATGGAACAAGTGGGAAGAAATAGAAAAGGAGGAGGAGAAGGAGGTAGATAAATGAAGAATAAGAAAAAATCTGAAAAGAAAATGAAAAATGAGAAAGTGAGAAGGAAAAACAGAAAAGAAAATGTGGAATAAAAAAGAATATAGAAGAAGAATAAGAAGAACAAACAACAAAACGAAAAAGAGAGAAAGAAAATAAGAAAATAATAAAGTGGAAAAAGAGGAAAAGAGTAAATAAAGAAAATAGGAAAAGAAGGAACAAATGAAGAAAATAATGAAAAGATGAAGCAAGTTAATAAATTAAGAAAATAGGAAAAAGAAAGGAAAAGAATAAAGAAAAGAGAAAATAGAGGTTAAATGGAGAAAATAAAGATTAAACAAGAGTCAAACCAGAGGAGAGACAGAAGAAACAACAATTATTCGTATCACCAATATCATCAC